>JAOWBW010000221.1:0-74649 GCA_026119855.1 Campanula takesimana
GCTAAAGAAACTTGGACAGGAAGATGACGAATCTGACCCTAGAGATTGTGAAATGTGGTTCCTTCTATAAATTTACACAGATATACAGTATAACACCTCCCCCCTTCCAAAAAGAACAAAAAGTTTCCACTGCTGAAATTTAAACCGCAGATAAAAAGATGGGAAAGCATGACATATACTAGCATGGTCCTTTAAATACCAGCCTAACAAGAAATGTATAAATATTAAATACTGCAAAATATCTTATTGACTTATACATAAAAGCAGAAGCGCCGGTAGGAACTGCGATAAAACAATGCGCAGGTGCTAATGAGAACTATGGAAATGAAGAAGGAAATGAGAGAAAAAAAAAAAGTTTAACTAATGTTGTCACCTGGTCATACACTTGTCGCTTTTCGTCATCTTTCAAAACCTAGCGTAGCACAAAAAAAGTCTTACAGGAAATTTGATCATAAAAAACCATGAACTGCAGAAAAACTTAAAGCAAGTGTACCTCATAAGCTTTCTGGACTTCTTGAAACTTCTTTGCTTTTGATCATCTTTGTTTTTATCTGGATGTAACTTCTTGGCTAGCTGGAAAAAATAGGGCCAAAGTTTTAAGGAAAATTAATTAAGTGTGACAATGACACTACACCACAACTGTGAGGCTCCTTGTACAGTGATTTGATCTTTATAAGAAGATAATTAACAAAAAATTGTATTTATATTTAAGAAATGATACACACCTCATAGTAAGCTTTCTTGATTTCTGATTGTTGTGGCATCCCTACTAATGCCAAGTGTATCGTAATAATCCTTTGAAGCCACGCCGGCTGATGAAAAAAAACAAACAAAAGAATGTTGGTAAAGGATCCCAAAGATGGATTTAAGGCCTCAAAGAACATAAACAGGTAAGTGAATGTAGAGTACTAAATGCATTGGCTTGTGCTACATTAAATAAAAACAATAGGTTTGGTTAACACTTAATATATATCACTCAATGGTGCTATCAAAGGCACGGTATAAAATAAACTAATCAAATTCAAGATACTAAAATTTCCAGGATTTTATCACAACATGACAAGAGTAGGCCAGGCCTCATGGCGCAGATGTGGTTGTTTCCATATACTTTGGTTTTCTACGGAAATGGTATAGTATGCTTCATGTTGTGGATTCTAATTACACAACAAAAATACATACAAGAACAAGCTCTTGAGCCTAGATCGTTGACTTCTTTCTTGCAGATTCACAGGAGAGACAAGGATGTAGTACAGCTTTGGGAATGGGGTTTCAGTTACTTTTTCGTGTTTATGGATGGAGAGGAATAACAGAATTCTTCGGAATAAACATCTTTTGAACCCCTTAATATGGGAGCGAGTGATTTCTATAGCTTCTCTTTGGGCATCAGCTAAGAGTGCTTTCCGTGGAGCGTTTATTTCAGATTTAAAGGGGGGTAGGGATGCTGTGATTGTGTAGTTCTTGTTTTGGTTTTGTTGGTTTTTTGTGTATTTGATGGACTCATTGTCCGCCTTTTGCAGATTCTCCTTGTTTATTTAAAATACATCTTTTCTTATCAAAACAAAGCATACAAGAACAAGCTCCATAAAAGGGGTGGTCTCACTCAATAGCTGCCCCTTATGTCAGAAAAATGTATAGTCAACTGATCACCTTCTTGTTACAGAAGTCCCTACTGTGCTTCTATCAGGGGACGGTGATATATATTGCTCATTGAATAGGACAGCAGATACAATCAGAAGTGCGGCATGCCAGAAATTGGCTGAGCAGCAGCATATATAAGAAATGAGGGGGAAGAAAGGTGAGGATATTTCAGCAGGGATCAAGCCCTGCAGCGCGTAAGAATGGGATTTCAAAAGACATTCACGGAAGAACTGAATCAGCGTAGCACAACAAGAGGGCTGGCCAGAACTGTCTTGTTTATGAATTACTCCCTCCGTCCCAAACTGAATGTCCCAAAAAAATTCATATTTACTCTTGATCAAGAATAAATTGTTTTTTTGGACATTCAGTTTGGGACGGAGGTAGTGTGTGATAAGTGATAACGCTTGGTATAGTACTATAGTTTAAGTCAAGGTTGCTCATTTACGCAAGGTAATGCCCTTGGATATGTGTACTCCCTCCGTCCCAAAACAAACTTCCCATTTGCCATTTTGGCGTCCCATTGAAACTCCCATTACCCAAAAAGGAAAAGATTCCTCCACTTTCTCTCTCCTTCCCACTCACAACAACTATCCACTTACTATTCCCTACCCATCTTTCTCTCTACTTCCCACTCACACCACCTACTTTCCAACATCTTTCCTAAATTCATGTGCCATAAATTCCATGGGAAGTTTGTTTTGGGACGGAGGGAGTATATTTTTGTTTGAGGTTTAACAAATGCTTGGATACCAAAAGGAAAAAAAGTGGTGGACTAGATATTTACATACCCACCCAACCCTCAAAGGTAAAGAAAAGAGATATGTGTGTTTACTATGATATATGATGTAGATTTCTACAGGAAATAAGCGCCAAAAGACCAAAATTTGTTTTGTTTTCACTAGAACATTGATAATAAAAAACTTGAACGTTCATTACACTTTTTTAGGAATACATGTACAAAAAACAAACTTAATTGCATGGGGAAAAGACAACAAATTAGTAAGATAATTACAAAAAGAAAATAAAAAAGAAAAGGAAAGTACCACTGTCATGAATGATCTTCCAGGGATATAATTGGGATAATTAGCCCAAGCTTCAACCAGTTTCTCCGGTTAGCTCCTTCCATTCAACAAATCAAACCATAGTAAGAAAGAAGAGAAGGAGATGGAGATGGAGATGGAGATGGAGATGGAGAAGGAGAAGGAGAAGAAAATATTTCCAAGACCAACCAAACACTGCTTCAAAACAAGTAACAAAATGCACCAAACAGACATGCATACTAAAGAATGTCAATATTAAATGGTCAAGAGCAAACTACAAAAGATAAAATACAGCTTTTAGGTTATCGTAATCTTTGTAATACTTCATCAAGTAACATGTGACATGTGACACATACATACACTTGTCAAAATAACTTCAAACAAGTAACATATACTCCCCCGTCCCAAAATAACCTTCACATTTGACTATTCAAACTTTTTAAGGATATGAACACTTGATTCACTAGTCATGTTTTGTTTGGGAACTTTTAAGCCTATGTTGTAGAAGTGTGAAGAATTTTTGGGACAATGAAAAATGCCAAATGAGAAGATCATTTTGGGACGGAGGGAGTAACACATACCATCACCGCTATCGAAAGGGGACATGTAATATTCCAAACACAACACACGGTTCTTAATTGGGGAATGCAAATTTCACATTTGTCTCACAAACATACAAATTAAAACACAAACACACCGTTTGTTAAATGGGAAGCGTAAATTCAGATATCTGTTTCACACACTACTACCAATACCGTTTATCGAATTTCGAGAAGTAGAACTTAAATCATGGCTGAATATTGATCCAAACTGTCTACAATCCCCTCGAATCAGTCCCTCAAAGAGCTGTGATCAAAATAAATAGATATATAAGCATACCAACACTAAAATAAATTTACCTAAATTACAGAGTAGAAAGAAAATGGAGGCATACGGGGGAAGAAGGAGCTCCATGATCGAGGTTGAAGGAGAGAGACCGGCGCGCAAGCCGTGAGAGGAGTCTTGCGCCGTTGGAACGAACCATTGGCGGCTTAACTTTGGGCAGCAATGGCCGGAAAACTTGGTTTAAGTATCACATTTCAGGACGAATGTCCCTCAACTTCTTTTCTTTTCCAATTTGGTCCTTGCACTTTGTACAATGTGACACTCGAGGCCGGTATATTGTCTAGTTTACCTAAAGATGGCCTTCGAAAACTTGGCAACTAAGACTCCGTTTGTTTGGGGGGAAATATTTTCCGGAAAATGTTTTCCGGTGTTTGGTCACATTAAGAAAATTGAGTCAATGGAATTCATTTTCCAAGTCAACTGAAAATAACCTCTGTTTTCCGGAAAACAACTTACCGACCAGCTACTCGGTAAGTCATTTTCCACTTGCCGGCATCTCTCGTCTCTCTTCAGGTAACGCGTCTCACTCCCAAAAATAACTGCTTTCTACCCCTCATACTATGGCTTCAACATCAATTTGACACATGTATTACTAAAGCACTAATCCATGATGCGCATTATTATCTTATCAACCAAATTAACCATCATTCCTAACGCCAGTTAAGTAATTAACAGACCAGTCCTAGTAGGCAATTGTTGATCAGGTCAATGTTTACGTGGCGGCTAACTGAACAAAATACTCACTTTAATCTGGCACACTCCACTCACGTGATCTCCCATCCACATAAAACATATAGAAACCCGATTTTTTTTTTTTAACCTTGTTCTATCAAGTTTCCTCACCCCCCCCCAACCACCACCTTCTCTCACCCCCACCGACCGACCACCTTCTCCCGCCTCCTCCCTTATTCCCAATTTCCGGAGACCACCAAAACCTCCCAACTAAATATATGGTCGCTACCCCTTCCCTATCGCACCTTCTTCCAACCAAAACCTCGAGCACCTTAGGCCACCGAAACTGGAAATTAGTCAACTACTCCCGATCAACCCTACTCTCTCCCCCTCCACCCTCTCGTCGGCCACCTTCCACATCGCCTCCTTCTATCGCATACTTCAATTCGTTGTTGAGCTCCAAAAATGGAGTTTTCTGCACTACCCCGCTTCCTCCCCTCCTCTCTTTCTCTCTTTCTAGATCTCTCTCAACTTTGTTCAGATCTGATTTTTTTTATTCATTTAAAAATCTAAAATTTAATCCAAGGATGAATATATTTTTTCTAGATCTTAACCATGTGAGTGACTTGTCAATTTGAACCATGAATATGTTGTTTTGATGATAGTGTGTGATGATTCGTATTAATTGTTGATTCCTTTGATTAAGACAATTCGAAGAGAATTTTTTCCTGATGGTGGTTGCGAAGCAATGGTGCTCGACGGTGAAGACAATAAGTAGAAATAATTGGTGCCATAAATTAATATATTATTTTGGTGGTGGTGGTGGTAATTTTTTGCTGCTGGGGTGGCAGTTGGTTGTAGGCGGTGGTGGTAGTTGCTACTGTGGTGGCAGGTTAGTTTGGTATTGCATTTGCGTAGGGAGGGAGGTCACGTGCCTAGAATGTGTTTGTTTACTCTAAGAGAAAATTGTCCAATCAAAGCCATATAAGCGTTGACTTGGTCAACGATTGCTTACTAAGACAGGCTTGTTAATTTTATAACACCTTTAAAAATGTTGGTTAATATAACAATAGTACGCATCATACATTTAGTGTTTCAGTAGTACGTGTCAAATTGATGTTGGGCCATAGTACGAGGGGCGAAAAAGCAGTTTACTCGTTCTCATTCGAGAAACGAAGAGATAATTGTAAAAAAAAATTGCATGTTAGGGGTGTGAAAAAAACTACTGAAAAACCGTGTCAAACCCAAAAAAACGTACCGAAAACACCAAATAATCGACTCATCTGAGATACATGGGTTTTTATTTTATTTTTAAATTGATATTTTGGTGATGGTGTGGATGTATGATATATTAGTATTTGACTTATCTACCGAATATAAAAATCGTACCGTACCATTCTAATTAAAGTTCATTTCTTGTAAATGCCTTTAAAAATAGATCCAAGTTCTATGCTCCGTGTGTATAGTTGATGATTAATTGTTAATTTTAAAATATTACTTTGATTATTTATTCCTATAATTAATTCAGTTTTCTTTGTGAATTGTTTACTTTGATATTAATATTTTGATTGTCTACTTGAATGTCAAGTACTATTTTTATTGCCATCTTCATTTGATAATTGTCATGATGGAAGGCAATTTTTTCATTTAGTTAAGAAAAAATCGAAAATAAAACGTACCAATGTTATGCCAAACGAATTATTAAACTACCGAATTGAGAAAAACCGAAGACTTATGGTATTAATATCAATAAATTGGATTACTTTGGTATGGTATCAGCTTTACCCTAAAAACATACCGTACCGTACTAGGCACACCGTTAATGAATGTTTTCCGTTGCAATTTCGACCTTCAATAAGATAAATTGTATAAAAAACCTTGTATGTAGGTTCTTGTTGCGATTCAAACCATCTTCCAAGTTCCAATTAGCTAGTTAAAAGTATATTTTTTTAAAAAAATACAATTTCCACTCCTATAACTTATCCAATTACTAGCGTTTCTCTAAAGCTCAATTTTTAGGGATTTTTTAAGCTTTGACCCAAGCAAAAAAAATCTAATTTACATGAATACTTATATAAAATGTGTGTGTTAATTTTAACATCAAATGTACTTGTGAGAACCGTTAAAGCTGAAAATGACAACCATAAGGTTTTTCTGAAAGGAAATTTCGAGGTGTTAACATATAGCCAGTGACAATGTTTAGGATAACTAGTTGTTGTATTACAAAGGTCCATCTAGTGTGTTGACGAGTGCCAGATGGTGTTGAGAAGTTTCGATTATTTACAAAAATATCACCGTGCATTTTTTAAAAACACGTTTTCCTTAATCACTAGGAAAAATGCGTTTTACAGGAGGCTAACCCTTTTAGAAATGAGAGAGTTTTTTTAGCACAAAACAATAAGGAAAACATAACAGTTTTCTTGGGACCATATAATACTCCCTCTGGTTCAAATAACTGTCGCTTTTTGTCAATTTGATGTAACTTTGACCAATAAATTTAAATAAAAAAATAATGATACTAATAAAAATCTAACAGTTTTAGATTTTTATTATGATCATTATTTTTTGTTTAAACTTATTGGTGAAACTTACATCTGTTTGACCAAAAGTGACAGTTATTTTGGACATGTGGGAGTATCCTTTTTTCATTTTTTTCCTTACTTCAACTACTTAGTTTATGAAAACCAATTTTTCTAAAGCTAACGAAAATCAGTTTCAGCTTACGTGTCTTATACTATCATGTGAAAAGTACATAAGCTTAATTAGATAGAGTTTTTTTTTCTACAAAGAAATTCGTCCAGAAGCCAAATTTCAGCAAAATCTTGGCATTTCATTGACTAAATTGAAAGATGATTCTTCACTTTAGAACCACTTTGCACAGACAGTAATCACGTTTTTCCTCTAGTTCAACTCACAAATGTGACGTTCAAGTTATGCCTAGCTTAATTGGAAAATTAATAATTTAATATTGAAGAAATTGTTAGAGTTAGTTGCGGCATTGACTATAGAACTTGAGTTGCATTTAAACATGAACGAATGGACAAAATACGTTTAGTTTGAGTGGTATACAGATGATTTTTAGTTTTTAAAATATAGGTACAATGACTAATTTTACAAGAGTGTAATCCAATACTCATGTGGTAAAGGGACTACTCCCTCCGTCACACATCACTTGACACCCAAGAGGTGGGCACAATAACTAAAGAAAAAGAATAAAATAAGGAAAATGTGGTAGAAAATGAAGAGAGAGAATGAGTGGGGTAAATAGTAGTGTTGGTTGAATAAATTGAGTGGTGGAAAATGAAGAAAAGTGATGGGGTAGAGTGAATATAATATTATAAAAAGTAGGCTATTTTGGGAAGTGTCAAGTGAGCTGGGACAGACCAAAATGAAAATAAGTGTCAAGTGAGCTGGGACGGAGGGAGTATTTGTTAAGCACATATCAATCAACAAAACGAACCACCTTTGTATGTTAACAGCCATGCACTCAATAAACACAATCGGGTGGTACCATGCGTATATATACACGTACGTATACAGCATTCGCATCAAATTTTTAATTATATTTTTGTACTCCCTCCTTAGCAAAATGATCTTCATGTTTTGTTTGACTATTCAAGCTTTTTAAGATACGAATACTTGCTTCACTAGCCATACTGTGTTTATGCACGTTTTAAGCCTAAGTTGTCAAAAAAAATGTGAATAACTTTTTGGGACAATAAAAAATGACAAATGAGAAATTACTGAACCTAATTGCCACAAATTTAAATCTAAATGCAGCCACATGAACTAACCCCATAAAAGACAGATATTAAAATAGCCATTTTAGCAGATTTTACTAGATTGTTGTCAACTTACATGTTGCCATTCATTCCTTTTCCAGGTTACAAAAAAATGCAATAGTCATTACACACCTACATGTAGAAAAACTGGAACAAAAGAAAAATGAAGAGTGCCCCGATGTTACTGGGGCGGAATATTACCAAATAAATTAGTAAAAAAAAAAAAAAAAAAACACGTATAACTGCTTCCGTAGATAATTATATTATTAATATGTACAACATCTGTCCAAGACTGAATATAGGGATAACATGTCTTGGTCACAATGATTTATAAAAATAAATAAATTACTGGGGTTTGGTTAACTCGTTACATACCTACGTATAAAGAGGCAAACAAACCAACTACCACAGCTCTATCAAAATTCCTGACTTAAGGAGGCGGAACATTTTCTATGAGGAAAAGGATAAAGAAAAGAAGAGGAGATTCTCCTTTTTTTTTTTTTTTTTTTTTTTTTGGTAACTTATTTCGGTTATAGAAACCAACCTTGCTTAGGAATGGCTTGTTATCTAGAAGCTCCAGCAGCGGCACCTTTGACATCCTCTCCTTGCTCTTCTTTCGTAAACTCCTCAATTAGTTCACGTGTCTACGGGTCAAATTCCTGCAATTAAAAATTACACACATATGAGCATGTGAGAGAGAGAGAGAGAGAGAGAGAGAAGGAAAGATAAATACTCCCACTGTCCCAAAAGTTCTTCCCATTTAGGCTTAAATGTGCATAAACACAATATGGCTTGTGAAGCAAGTGTTCATATCTTTAAAAAGTTTGAATAGTCAAATGTGAAAATCATTTTGGGACGGAGGGAGTATTTGCAGATTAAAAAGTTGCAAGATTGACTGTTGCATCTCTGTATAACACTACAAGATGAAGTGAGGATCTTGTGGAAATAGGGTTGAGAATATTTTAGGTGTAGAAGATTATACTTATATCAAAATATGCACCAAAGGGGGGAAATTGATACTCTATCCGCCCAAAGTAGTTTGAACTTGGTTTTGCATGCTTATTAAGGTAATAATAAAAAATGAGTATAAAATTTTAAGTGGATTGAGAACATAATTGTCCATAATAATATTAACAATGCAAGTGCGTAAAAGTAGAAGGACAAAGTTGTCCAAACACTATTCATTATTTGCCAATTTGGGAATGAGACTCTTTACTTGAGAATGCGACTCTTAATCTGGGATGTACCAAAATAGAAAGTAGGCTTGTTACTCTGAGACGGAAGGAGTGACATAGTTTGATTTTCTTTTAAAACAAAGAGGGATAGTTTGATTTTCATTTAAAACAAGAGGGTCAAATTTAACATAACTAACAATTTTATTGGTAAACAATCAATATTCTCCAGATTTAAGGGCAATCGAATGACAAATTTCTCTTCGGGGAAGTAAGGGGATCGAGTGCACCCAAAAGGTTCAGTCAGAGTCCCCAAATTCTCCATCTGTTCCCAAATCCTTATATTTAAGAATATTCGTGTTACTGTCATAATTGTCCTCTACCCATTATTTTTAATTTATTTTTATCATGAGCTGGAGAATGACAGTACTCAAACATGCATGAAGAACTTCAGAAAAGCATACTTAGAAGGAGAGAAATAGAGTAAGAGAACATACGATGGGATGCTGACATGAAGTGTACATACTGATCCCCAAATGAGTAAGAGGACCTCGTTTTAATTCCTGTGAATAAAAACCGATGGAAAATTACGTTATGCTTCAGCATATAACCACATGCACGAGTAGGTGATATTTCTTGGGTAAAATTAGACAATCACCAACCAATCTATTTGATTCGTTACGCAAATCTCAAAGTATATCTTCTTTCAGATGTTAAGAGGTAAGGAAATGTTTTCAACCTGGGGGACGGGGGTAATTAGCTAAGGCGAGGCACCTCATTCAGTGATTAATTAGTGTCTTTCTTGTAGTCAAATGTGAAGATCATTTTGGGACGGATGGAGTAATTTGCAGTGAGGTACTTGTAGTCTATACCAATGGAGGTTTGAGGATGAGCAGATCTTTGCATAACAATTCAGTGAGAATTTTGACTACTCCAGAGCAAAGTCTCACCTTTCCCCTTCAAAACGACCTTCTGACCAGGTTGGGTTCCAGCACGGACCTGCAAATTAGTAATATTTAATCATACCACCCATACAGCTTCTAAAAAATTTGTCAATCAAAATTTAAAGTCATGATAAGGAATGACAATGAACCTTAAGAACAACATCTCCTGTTAGTGTTGGGACCTGTACAGTTCCTCCCAAAATTGCCTGCAAGAGGAGTAAAGCCGTAATAACTGTCAATATAGAATGAGGTTAGGAGCTTAGGACCTGAAAGCCTGCGGAAAGTAGGGGTGAGCAAAAAAACCGAAAAAACCGATAACACCATTAAAAACCGAAAAACCGAAACCGAGCCTATTGGACCGGTCCGGTTCACATAATTTTTAAACCGAAATTTTCGGTCCGGTTTAGGTGTTTATGTTATAGAAACCGGTAAGAAACCGAACCGAGCCGATAACGCTAAACTACGTCGTTTTATCAATACTATATATATTCTTTATCTTCCCTGTTTTCCACACATTCAGACTTCACACATCACACTTCACTCACAATTCACACACCACGGCGATGCCCTAGCTCGACAACGGCGCTACATCAAAATCAAAGGTGACTCGCTTGTGATTCCACCGCCTGCGCTACCGCCGGCGCTGCTGCTACCGCCGGCGCTCCTGCTGAGTTCACTCGAGAGTTGTGATTCCACTGCCGGCGCTTGAGATTCCAGTATTCCACCGCCGGCGCTCCTGCTCATATCTCTCGTTGCTCTCAAACCAGCAACGGTACTTTCTTTCTCAAAACCCATTTTCCCTTTAAATCGCAAACCCTAAGATTTGAATGGGTTGTTTCTCTCAGATTTGACATATTTCATCATTTTGTTCTTTTAGATGCATTTGGAGGTGGATCAAAGTTCTTCGAACCGTCCTTGGTTGATGATGATTGATTGATATTTGGTACATGTTTACTGGTTTTTCTCATTTTGCTGTCTCAATGGGTTTTTTTTTTTTTTTTTTCTCATTTTTTTGTTTGCTGGTACAGGACGGTATTTGGACTGTGTGATGATGATTGAGCCTGCATGTTGAGGCCTGCTGGTATGTTTCTAAACTCTATTATACATTGACTGAACTGTAAGCTGTATAGAGAGTACTGCTACTTCTTTCCTGAGTTTAATTGTGCACTGTAATTTGAGCTTCTTGAAGCTTGAGGTTAAATTGCATTTCAGTACATTTTATCAATTACTCCCCCGTCACATAAAGATATTCCCAGTCTCCATTTTTGCTTGTCCCAAAAAGAAAGTGTCATTACCAATTGAGTGGTTAAAATAAGTACATTTCCAAATTTCAGTGAATGGATGTGGGTGATGGGCTACGATTAGTGGTCTTTTGTGTTATTCTTATGTTCATTTGGGGGGGGGGGGTAGTAATGAAAAAGTCAACTCGAAACATCTTTATGGGACGGAGGGAGTACGAGTCAACCAACCTCAGGCATTTAATTCATACCACAACGAGAAGTGAGAACTGCGTTATTTGACTTCTTATTCTATTTTCCCCCATTGCTATTGATATTTTAAATTCATGATCTCCCCTTCAATGCTACCCCGTGCATCAAACATGTTCAATGCTGTTTATGTTTCTGCTCCTTAAGTATGTTAGAAATAGTTTACACTCGATCCGAAAATTGAAAATCTGAGAAAAAGCAGTAGCTGTAGGATACTCCGTCCGTCCCAAAATGAATGACCATTTTGACTCTAAGGGTCATTTTAAAAATGTTAATTTTCATTGGAAAAATTTCACAAACATTCTTGCATTCACTTTCAAATTTATAGTTTTGCTAAAATATAAAAGTGTGAAGATCATTTTGGGACGGAGGGAGTAGTCGTTAATCCTTACAGCTGTGTGTGTATCTTGCTGCTAACTAAATAGTTTTCTGTTTACTTGCATTATTCATATGGCTGGGTCCCTTGTGTTGATCCTTTAGAAATCAATGGTCCCCCATTTTTATTAAGTATACTTTTTTCGTTTTTGGATTATGCAGGAGTTACCCTTTCTTGAAGTATTGAAGATGAGGAGATTGATTGTTGGACAATTCAAGAGGATTTTTTTTTTTTTTTTTTTTTTTTTTTGACAAAGCAGCACCTATCTATCTGTTATATTTATTTTTAGACAATGCACCTATCTATTTCTCTTTTAAGACAATGGTTGGATGTAATTATGGATGTTTTTAGTATTTTAGATTATGAAGAACATGGATACCTATCTGTTTTATTTTGTTTTGGTAATGGTTTGGTTTAAAACATGGGGCTGACCATGGATGGAATTGTTATATTTATTTGGGGGAGTCCAATAATTTATGAGCCCAAACAAACACTTGCTGCAAAATTGCAAATTGGGCCAACAGGCCCAACAGTAACCCCCATAGACACCGAACCAAACCGACACCAAACCGACACCGAAATCCACCGAACCACTAAGAAACCGATTTTTAATGGTTTCAAAAACCTCGAGTTAAGTACCTATTTGGTCCCTGACCTTTGGACTTTTTTACAATCTCGTCCCTAACCAATATTCGTTTACAATTCAGTCCTCAGACTACCTACTTCGCTTACAATCTCATCCTTCCGTCTCATTTCCGTAAAAATTCCGTTAAATGTGCATATGTGGCACATAAAAAGCTGAGTTGGCTGTACAAGTTATCAAAAATTGCTGAGGTGGAAGTACAAGGGGTGATAATGCACAATATCAAACTTTTGGCCATAAATGAAAAAAAAAATGTGCTGAGATGAAAAAAAAAAAAAAAAAAAACTCTCTTTCTCTCTCCAGTTCATCACACTCCAGTCACAAAACCCCCCTCCTTCTCTCACAAATCCCCTATCCCTCACATCTCTCCCAAATCAAACTCTCCCATCGATCCCTCACCAGACCTGTACTCCCTCACCTCAACAACGGCGACCCCCATTGCCTCCTTCCAAAACACCAGATCCGTACTCCCTCTCCCTTACCGCCGTCGCCTCTTCATCTCCTTCCTCCCTCATCTCTCCCAAACTCAAATCTGGGTAGAAAAAACCCTCCAAAAAAATCCAGATCCCGGCGACTCCCTCCCTCATCTCTCCAGATCCCGGCAACTTATCAGAAAATGGCTTGTTCGCCGGAAAAAATGGGAGGGGCTTGTTCGCTGGAATTTCGGGCCGGCGACTATGGCTTCCGTTCTGCCTTCATCTCCGATTGCTATGCCTTCTTTCTCATCTTCTCCGTTTTTCTTTTTCAGATCTGGGTTTTAATTCCTCCACAAAAAAATTTCTTTTCTCTCTTTCTCCAGATCCGTTTGTATGTGATAATGGATGGGAGGTTTTGTTCTTAAAGTGGGTTTTGTTTAATTTGGTGATGATGGTGGTTGGTTGGTGGCAGCGGTGGCGGTAGTGGTGGTGGTGGTGCGGTGGCGGCGTTAATGGTTGATGGAGGTGAAACCGGGGTGGTTATCATTTGGAAGTGGTGGCTGGGCGTGGTGGTCTGAATTTGGATTTTGATTTCAAATGGATTTTTCAGTTTTTTTTTTTTTCTTTTATGTATTGGTGGTGGTGGTTTGATGGTGGTTTAATTACGGTGGGTGGTGGTTTGACGGTGGTGGTTTGATAGTGGTGGTGCTCTTAGTACCGGTGGTGAACAGGCAATGGCGGTGACAGTTATGGTGGGTGACGGGGTGATGGAGGTGGTGGTGCTATGGTGTTAAATGAAAGTGCAGTAATTACTACTCCCTCCGTACCAGAAAGATTATCTCATTTTTTAATCTTAAAAGGAATTTTAAGCAATAATTAAAACTAATACTAATTACTTTCAAAAAATATAATCTATTTGATTATCTGGAAAAAATATTTGATAAATTCATTATTTATAGAGTAACATGGTAAATTTATTTTTTATTTTGTAAATAAATTTATTAATATCAAGTATTTTTAAACAAATATGAGAAAATATATTTTTAATATTCAGGAAATATAAAATAATTATTGTTTTTAAATCTTAAGCTTTCTTTTGTAAATACTTTGTAAATTATTTTTGGTATCCTTTAGTTTAGGAATATACAGTTTAACCCTTCTTCATTTCCACATCACCCAATTTTGAACAAGTGTAGTGCCAACTCATGTTTTTGGTGAGTCATCGGTCCAACTCAGCACATTTAACGGAATTTTTAACGGAAAGGCGACGGAAGGATGAGATTGTAAGCGAAGTAGGTAGTCTGAGGACTGAATTGTAAACGAATATTGGTTAGGGACGAGATTGTAAAAAAGTCCAAAGGTCAGGGACCAAATAGGTACTTAACTCCAAAAACCTAACACCGATAGCTATTGGTTCGGTTTCGGTGTTGGCCTAAAACCGAGCCAAACCGAGCCGAGCTCACCCCTAGCGGAAAGGAAGGGGTTTTGAAATTTTTCATAATTTAATTCACACGGTATTGCCTACAAGAAAGACACTAATTAATCACGGAAGATTTTAAATTTAATTATATCGAATCAAGATGCTCTATAGGTGCTCCTACTCCCGCAAATTTCAATTCCAAATTTCAACCGCAAATCTGATAAACTCAAATTTATGGTTATTATGAAAGAGCGTTTTACATGAATCCCATATCAGTACAATGTTTAGAACTAGTTATACCTGAGTGATACTAATGACAGCATCAACATGAATATCTCGCCCCTCTCGTCGAAAAACCGGATCTTCTCGGACCTGAGAACATTATCACCATACAGTGTAGCCAAAAAGAAGATGGCATTAGGTTTGGAGCAATAAAGAAGCATCAAAGCCAAAATAATCAGTGATACCAAAGAATAAAGGTTAAGTGTGCCACTTACCTTAATTTGAACATAAAGGTCGCCAGGTTGGTTACCATCAGGATCAGCACCACCGCTTCCAGGCACCTTCAGTTCATCATCTGCATCTACCCCTGCAAATACCAACCGAGTGGAATCAAGGATTTTTCCACAAAGCATTATAGATGACAGCAATGAACATTAATGCAAACTTCAGCAGTTCTCAATTTTACCTATGGAGACACTAATAAATTAACTTTGTACTTGCTTTCCAATAGTCTCTACTACCACTAGTTGAATAACACTCTCAATGCAGTTTCATAAGTTTTCTTGGCATTAATGTTCTTGTATGTTTTGAAGAACTTTATTTAACTTATCTTTATTTGTCAAGAGGGAGGAGTGAAAGCAAATTGACAGTACTTATAATGGTGTATCAATATTTATAATAACTTGCAATTAATGCAAAAAGTTCATACAAGATGGAGGAGTGAAAGCAAATTGACAGCTGAATGCGTGGTATGTTTTCTGGAGCTTTAGTGAAAAGTTTATAGGAGAGACCTTATGTTGGAGGTTGCTGTAGCTTACTTTAGTTAATGACCAGTCAACCCGCGGATGACAAGAAAGATCATCCAAGAAAGGCAAAGAGGACCTAGCATGACATAAACCCAATGATAGGCTTCCCCGACAAACCCCTACTTTAATTATCTCTTGTAGAAGTAAAAGGTGGTAACATGCAAGCATATCATGGTTAATTAGACAAATCTTTCAGCATTATGTTAAATTAATGATTACAACACTATAGTCTATTATCAAAAAGTACCTGGCATGATATTCAAATTGACTGACTTTGGTCCTCTGACCACTCTTTGACCATTGCATGATTTGCATAAGTTCTGTAGGGCAACCATTAAAATTAGTATGTGAATAAACAGTGCAACAAACAAATTATATGAACAATAACTATGCATAAATCAAAATGTACTGGCATCACAGAGGACTTTTACTAATATATGCATGCACAATTTCCGAAAGGGTCCTATTTTGTGTACCAAACTACCAATGCAGAATCCAAGCTTCTACAAGTAACGTAGTCAACATTGAAATCTTATGGTGTCAAAGGCTCCCGGTGAAAAGGATAATCATACACTCAAAAATCCATTTAACCCTTTAATATGATCAGTGGTCCTAAACAAATTTATTTATCCATAGAGAAAATTTCTCATGAACCACTGATAAAAAAACATCTAAAAAGCAGAGAGGATTAACAACTGGCCCAGTTGAGTTAACCTCTAATTCATTGAGAAAGTTTCCATATAAGAACCTGTTAAATTTCTAAACTGACTCAAATGGAATATTTAATGAACCAATGAGCAACCCATCAAGCTCAAAAACCTACACCAATAACTTCTAGATCCGAAAAATGCAATATCAAATATTGCAACTCAGTGATTGCTTCTTGTAGTTACCTTGACAAATTTCCCACTGCCACCACATTGAGAACAAGAAACTTGAATCCTAAATGGCCCGGTCTGTTGCATTGTCTGCAAAAATGTAAATAGCAAGTTGGTTTAAAAGTCAAGTTTCCGTAACATCATACTCTCTCTGTCCCAAAATGATCTTCACACTTTTTTCGCCGTTATTACGAATGATCTTTGAGCAATAAGTTTTAAGTTAATTTAATAATACTAATGAAAATCTAAATCTTGTTACTGATACATCATCAACAATACCATCAATAACAAGTTTCAAATTTTCATTAGGACAATTAATATCAACCTAAAATTATTGCTCAAAGTTCGTTTGCAATAACAACTAAAAAAAGTAGGAAGATCATTTTGGGACGGAGTGAGTATTTAGGAATAAAATTGAAGGATACTGACCATGCCTGATCCTTTACAGCGCTTACACGTTTCAGGCCTGGTTCCAGGAGGAAGACCAGTTCCACCTGCAAAATCAAGAACAAGTAGAATAATTGAGAAAGAGAATGCCTTCCTAAATTTCAAGGAGAAAAGAGTGTTCTCGGGTATCCCCTAACTCTACAGAGTTAAATGAGAAAAAAAATGAACATTTGGAACGGAAACAAATATAACGACATAACAAGCATTTGTCATACCACAAGCATCGCAAAGTAACTCCGTCTGAAAAAGTACACTTCTGTTACATCCTTGAACAGCTTCCATAAAGGAAAGTTCAAGAGCAATCTATGCATAAAGGGAAAAAAAAGAAAGTCAGATAACATCTACAACATAAAAGCAAACTCAACAAGTAGATGACTAAGATCAATACCTTAACATCCCTGCCCCGTAGGTTCCGGCCAAAAGGATTAAAGTTAAATAGCTGCTCTCCAAACAAGGTGATAACATGCAACCACAACGGAAAAAAATTAAAACCACAAGATGAGTAGAATAGAAGACATAAATTGCTACCCAAAAGCGAGCATAACTAATGTTTTACGAACAAATGCCAGAAACAAAAAAATAATAATTAACACTTGCAGAACGTGCTCCAATTGTCTAGCAATAATTATGCAGAAAATTACAAATATTAATGTGTTTATCAAAAAATAAGATATAAGACAATAAGACAATCCTTGGTCAAAAACCATAAGTGGCTGGCACTAGACAAGAAGCCCACTCATTCAGCTATCATTTTGTGTCTGTGTTCCAGTTTTGTTCCTAAATGAGAAACTCTTGTCAGGTTGTAAAGTTCTGTACACTTACGCGGCAGAAATTTAGATAATTTCTGCTCAAGTATTAGAAAAAAATCTTCTTTCAAAGCATTCTCGCCTCTTTGGGGCCTCTATCTTATGAATGAATCATCTTCAACAATTGCACTTAGAACACAACTTGAACAAGGATTCAACGTAGATGGGAATATAACTTCAGTAATCTGTATTTGGATATATTGTAGGGGAATATAAATTCAGTCAAACTGAGTTTGGAGCCTGTGAAAACAAACAAAGGATTTGTATACAAATCAGAACCAAGAATTTTCCAACTAATGCACTAACTGACAGACCCCACACTCTATCATTACATACTCCCACCGTCCCATTTCAAATTAGATGATTTTGACCAAAACTGACAAATAAATTGCACTTTGACAAAGAATTTACAGAAGATTTGATTACGTCAACGAAAATCTAAAAGTTGTTATTGAGAGTATTCTCAATGATAATAGATTAACAATTTTTAAATTTTCATTTGGATAAGTAATTTTTCTTCAAATTATTGGTCAAAAGTGCAATCAAGTTGACTGTTTTGGTCAAAATCATCTAAATGGGCAGAGGAAGTCTGTAAAACAATAGCATCTCAGCAATGAATCATCAACCAACTTTTTTATATAAAAATACTGTAAAATCGTATCAACAAAAGGAAAACTGACACATACAAAAGACCAGCATTCGACCAAGAACAACCAATGTGAAAGCTATTAGAAAGTGCAAGGAAAAACTAATCTGAGAAAATGTCATATGTCATAATGCTGATGATTAAAACCCCTACATATCTACCCCTGAATTTATAATATTAACTGCTGCACTGAAACCCAACAAAGGCAAACAACTTTAACAAGTCGTAACAATTAATTCACAGCAGAACGTGAACAAAGGGTAAACTCACTACAACGAGCAGGAACAGACAATTATGTCATACTCAATTGAATAAACAAGACAAGCAACTAAGCCCTGAGACTTCAGAACTCAAACTTTAATTTTATCTTTTTATTGGATAAAAAACACATTCACACGTTTTGAACATAGGAATCGTAATTTTCTCAAAATAGATATAGGTAAGGAAACTCAAACTCATCTAAAGAGGTACAAAGGTCTACGAAAAAAGAAATAGTAGTATAACCAGATACGTATGTATTCACACTCACATCACTGAAATCCTGAAATGGATTCCGCCAACTGCTAGGATCTGGACCAGCTCCCCCATTAGCACTTGCTTCAAAAGTTTCATGGCCAAGCTATATGTTTATAACATCAGCAACATAAGTTTTAGTATCTAAAAAGGACTAAAGACGAATATAATCACAGAGATACTAGCTCGTGTTATGAAAAGTAAAAATCAACCAAAACCATAAAAAGGAACTATTAGACATAACACAAATAAGAAAAGCGAATGGAATTGGTATCCTTGGAAAAGTTGTGCAACAAATACGACTTTCCAAATAATGACAACACTCATGGCAGTAGATTGAACATCTTCATCTACATGTGAAATGAATGCATACTTTTAAGCCGTTACTCTAATGCTACAAGCTTACAAGCATTTAAATTATTACCCACCAGCTTCCTAAGCCTTTTCAGTCTCCCAAAACCAGAACCATTCAACCTGTTTTCCCTCTGAACTTACTCAGTTGGCATAGAAAAAGAAAATTCTACCTCCACATGCTTCTGTTATAAGTCTATTCTTATAACCTACTTCCGAGATGAACACGTTTCTCAGGTTAACATTTGGCTTTAGACTCAACTGTCCACCAGTTATCAAACAGAATCTTTAACCCCCCCCCCCAAACCCAAAAAAAGGTGCCATTCTAGTGTACATGTAACTTCAAGAAGATGTTGCCGATAAAAAAATAGGGGCGGCAAAAACGTTCCAACTAGCTGTAGATGCATACATGCAAATTTATATCCACACTTGTGAAAATGACCATAAGAATAGTGTTTTCGATACAAAAACTACAGAAACTAAATGTGTAGTCTCAAACTACACTCCCTCCGTCCGAAAATGATCTTCCCATTTGACTATTCAAACATTTTAAAAATATGAACACTTGCCTCACTAGCCATGTTGTGTTTATGAACATTTAAGCCTAAATTGTAGAAATGAGACGAACTTTTTGGGACAATGAAAAATGGCAAATGAGAAGATCATTTTGGGACAGGGGGTATTTATTTGTCATACTACTTTGTGGTCGTCTTACAACTCTTACAATGGAGGGTTTGGTGGGGACACAGTGGGAACATAGAGAATGCATCATTGGTTGCCACAGATCGAAAAATAGAGATGATAAAAGTTCTCAAATTACACTCCACTGCAGTTCAACTTAATGATATAGCTCTTCATGAAAAATAGAGAAAAAGACCAACAAAGAGAAATGAGATTGAGAAACAAAGACAGAAATCACAGGAGGTCACACTTGTTACTTCCACCAGCAAACCAACAGCCACAATCTTCAAGTAACCAGCCTACTTATCAGCTATAGCCTATACAACCATAAATAATGATACTCAAAAGTTCTAAGCATCACCAAAAGCACAAGTGCTTGCCTTTTCATCGCACAACAACTTTGACATCACATCTTCACATAGTTAAATCCGTGTATTCTATGTAACCCCCAAATGTTCAATATAGCAAAAATGGTTTAGTTACAAAACTGAAAATGCTTGAATGGATACTCTTGCTATCATTTAGTGTCATTTGCATCTAATCAGATATGAGGATGGAAAGACCTATCAGAATCCGGAACTTCTTTTACGTGGGGCCACCTTTTGTTCACAATAAGCAAGCTCAGAAGTTCCAACCTAATTTAACCAAACAACCAACATTCCATGAACCACAAAGATACTAGAGTCACAAGTCGACTAGCTATCCACTATTGCACATTGTTGATCATATAAGTCCCCATAACTGGATTATAATATGGCAATAAAACTACCCCCTAGGGTGGCTCGAGAGGTACTACACCAGAGATGGGAAAACCACCCACACAAAAGATAAAAAAATGAACGATAAATAATGAAATGCGAAAATTGAATTTGTCAAGCAATACGATCCTGAAACCAAAGCAAGACATAATGCAAAAATAAGAGGGCATAAGAACTTAAGCATGAACAACAAGCCGGAACTCCAAAACGAATTCAACAATCATATATTCAATTATATAAGGTTCTAGGCATAAAATGAACTAAGGGTACCAAGTAAGTCACTTCTGACATCACAGAAAAGTTTTTACGCTTCTGCATTTTCTGATTATCTTTAAGTCCTGATAAGTGGCAAGCTGTTCTCATCTGGAGTCTATTTACTCCAACACCACCTCTTTTGTGATATTCTAAACCAGCTACCGACAAATGTAGCAGAAATAGCTTGCAATCACGTATCAATGTTTACACAGACTCTTATGTAAAAGTAGAAAATAAACACCATAATATTATTTCATCCAAACCTGGTCATATTGCGATCGTTTTTCCTCGTCTTTCAAAACCTGAAAGATAGAGAGGTGGGAGAATTTAGTGTTGCATTAACCAGTTTAGTACAAAAGAGTTGAACAGTTCACTATACATAGATGTCTAGCAACAAGTTAGGTACCTCATACGCCTTCTGAATTTCTTGGAAATTCTTTTCTGCTTCTGGGTCATCTTTATTTGCATCTGGATGCCACTTCTTTGCTAGCTAGAGAACAATGCCAAGTGCCATGTGATAATTAGTCTATGATTGCTCAGCAAACAAGAAAAAAGACTTCAACAACTTATTTTGGAAGCCACTGCACCAACATGTTCTGTTCAAGTAGAATAACTATAACAAAAGGATACAACAAGTAACATAGGGAGCAGATACCAACCGCGTAATAAGATTTCTTTATTTCAGATGCAGTTGCATTCTTACTCACACCAAGAGTATCATAATAATCTTTATTCGTGAATCCTGGTAAACAAAAATCAAACAGGAAAGATTAAAAATTGGTAAATACCATAAGATGTCACATCACATATGATCCAAAAGAATGCATAAGCAAACAACATAAAAAGCTAAATGCAGCCCCACCAAATAATAAATGTCAGCATCCAGATAGCAAGTGAGTGTGATTATGTGGGTGATTATAATATGAATATGCACGAGTATGAAATTACCTGTGCTATGAATTGTTCTGGAGGGGCCATAACTGAACTTGATACTTCCTGGCCGCAACCAGTCTGGCTGATTAACTATCACAAAACAAAACAAAATTTTATGCAAAACAGCCACTAATAGATCATCAATACACTGATAAACACATTCCAAAAATTATAAAATTGATTCCATTTACCATATTTATAATTAGGGCTTGTAAAAATCCGATTTTGACTTCGAATTACTGAACCAAAATTTCTATAACCCCTCGAATTAGCGATTCGTATAGCTGCAATTCACAATTCAAAACTTAAACACGACAGCACCAATGCATAAGCAGAGGAAGTGTGTGTGTGTGTGTGTGTGTGTGCAGGGGAGAGCGTACAGGGGAAGATTGAGCATCGAGAGAACGGCCAGCGAGCCAGTAAATGAATTTAACGCCATTGGAGCGAACCATTTGCCGGTCAACAACTCGAAGAATAATTTTGAACTTTGTGATCAAGGTTGTTAAACCCTAGAGAAACCCTAGGGGCTAATCGAGGTTCCCTGTTATTTAAAGGTTCTGGTGAACTCGAATTTGGAGACTGGAGTACTATCTTTCTGTTCGTGGTGGTTAAACTCCAAATGAAAATTTCATGGCTATGAACATTTATTTATTTTATCAACTTTTTTTCTCTCTCTCTTTGAGGATCATTTTTCAAATAATAGGTTTTTAAAAATATGTATACCAAAACAACAAATCTAAAAACTTATACTACCAAACTACTTACTCCCTCTGTCCCTAAATGAGTGTCCATTTTCAAGAAATCTTTGTCCCAAAATGAGTGTCTTTTTTTAACATAACTTTGTCCCTAAATGTTTTTTTTTCGAAAATTTTTTCACCGGTTCTTTATACGTGCAAAAACTAAATGTTTGGAAATGAGATTACAAGATTATATATGAATCTTTGCTACCAAATTGTACATAAAGTTGAGATTTTCAATGTCCCTTAAAATGAAATTTGGACACTCATTTAGGGACAGAGGTAGTACTTTTTTATAAAATCGGAAGTGGGAGTTCCGGTTTTAGTGTTAAATCCGGAAGTCCCACTTCCGGAATTGACAATTTTTATTTTTTTATTTTTTCGTGAAATCTGGCATTTTTTTTTTTTTTGTTGTTGAATCCGGAACTGGTAGTTCCGTTTTTTTTTTTTTTTTTTGAAAAAAACAAAAAACGTTAAAACCCCACCCACCGAAAGTTGTTTGGCATTTACCTTAAATCCGGAACTGCCAGTTCCGGTTTTGATTTTTTTTTCGAAATCTGGATTTTCAAAAACAGCCTTTAAAATCATAAAAAATCAAGATTTTGGTGATAAAGAAAATTTTAGTTTATTTTACTTAAAAAATAATTATCATATTAGAATTGAAAAATCCGGAATTCAGACTGCCGGTTATAAAATCACAAAATATAAAAATAATTAAAAAAACTTACAATTTTTTAGGAAGATTTTCCTCCTTTTTCCTCTTCTTCCTTCTCTTCATTTTTTTCCCCTATGCCTTCTCCCTTTCTCTTTTCTTGCACTGAAGGTGGGTGGGGTTTTAAAGAATTTTGAAAATCCAGATTTCGAAAAAAATAAATAAATACAAAACCGAAACTGACAGTTCCGGATTTAAGGTAAATGCCAAACAACTTTCGGTGGGCGGGGTTTTTATGTTTTTTTTAAAAAAAAAAAAAACAAAAACAAAACAAAACCGGAACTACCAGTTCCGGATTCAACAAAAAAAAAAAAAGAAGGCAGATTTCGTGAAAAAAAAAAAAAAAAAACCGGAACTCCCACTTCCGGTTTTATAAAAAAGTGTTAGTTTGGTATATAAGTTTTTAGGGTTGTTGTTTTGGTATATATATTTTTAAAAACCTATTATTGGAAAAATGATTCTGAAACTTTGCCACCAAAGAGTGTTGGAAATTATGCCCTAGGCCCTTGAGAAAGGCCTTATGTTACATCATGTTCTTATTTGTTATGGAGATAACAACCCTGGACTATTATATGTTTTACATGTTTATTATAATAATCCCCGTCCCTAACACTAATGAAGGACTAGTATAAGTTTAATTGATGATCATATGATTTACATGTTATTGGAGAACAAGTACTGGACTTGACCCACCTATGAGATTTATGTCATTGTCAGATGTCATAATTAAATCTCATAATAGTTATATCATTTATCCTTAGACCTGAGATTATCATAGTCTTGTTTGACGTAACCGGGTGGTTATAAAGGCTACAATTGGCATAATCAGATTCATGTAGGGAAGAATGATAAGTCAAGATGGGATTTGTCCCTCTCTCAAGAGAGATATCTACTTGGCCTCTCGATGAGTGAGATTGATGATAGTGTACGGCCGTACCCAATTGAATTAAATTGTTCAATGTCATTTGCTCATATCAATCTACTCGGGATCGAGAAAGCATTGGACAACATAAGTTGAAGTGGACCATGACTTATGTCCAATATGATATCGCGTGACAAAAGGATTGTGATATGTTCTATGAGGGCAACGAACTTCGGTTTAAGTTATATTAATTGGGTAGTCATGATGGCTTGCTAGAGTCCGCTCATGACTTATGGGTTTGACCTTGGTTGGACTCATTGCCAACTTAATATAATCCTATGGGGTCACACACAAAAAGACGAATTGATCAAAATGCTAAAATTGGAAAAAGCTGAAAATCTGGCAGTTCGGCCCAATTGGCACGACCGTGCCGGTTTGTGCGCACGACCGTGCCAGATCATAAGCTCGACCGTGCCATTATTCGCAAAAGGAAGAATTTCAGTCGACATAATTGGCATGGCCGTGCCACTTTGTGAGCACGGCCGTGCCAGACTTCCTGAAGCTAGATTTTGGCCAGTTTAATTGGGTAACGGGATTTAGGTTTTCTAGGTCATTAAGGGTTAATGACTAGGGACTATAAATATATCTTTTCATCAGCCATTAAACTAATGCAACCTAGTATGTTTGAGAAACATAATTCTTGATCCAAGATTGAGAATCAAAGATCAAGAATACCAAAATTCATATAGCCTTTGAAGATTAGAAAAGTGTTTTCTAATGGGTCTAGCAATCCAGATCTAGAATGGTTCTAGATATTCGTTCGCGTGTGGATACACATAGAGGATGATTGCTTTAGCATCTCAAGTTCGTGTTCATGTGATCGTGATTCGATGAACTTGAAGAACGAGGAGATCAAATCTAAAGCTTAAAGACTTGAAGATTTGAAGATCCGGAAAATTTAAACGCTCTACAACGATTAGTATTCTAAATTCATCTTACTATTAATTTAATCATCTTGAATGGATTTTGGAGCTTAGGGTTTTGTTTATTTCATATTGCTTTATTTCGCTGCGCATGTTGCCTCAAAACCCAACAAAGAGTACAAAAAGTTGACATTTTCATATATCCCTTAAAATGAAATTTAGACACTCAATTAGAGATAGAGGTAGTACAAAATCCTAAATAATGTATCCATGAAATTATACATTCTTAATAATCCTAAGTAACCTAAATTGTAATATTAATTTGATTAACTTGTTGATGATCTTAGATTCATGAATAAATTGTTTATTCTGGGTTTTGATAATCATGATGATTCGATCACCATGAATGCCAAATCCTAATTGAATCAAGGAATGCAAGTTTGAGGTTAATTTTGGAAATTTAAAATCTATCGTCTTTATGATTAATATTTTGAGTTGAATTTAATTGTCAGATGGCTGGTTTTAGAAACCGTGTTTCCTGAAATTAAATGTCAAATTCATAACTACTTTGGGTTGAATCTAGTTTCAGATGGGTGGTTTTCGAAACCGTGTTTTCTGAAAAGTGATGTCAATTCAGAATTCAGATGAATTGAAATTAGAATCTTGAATTGTTCTTGATTGCTGAAATCAATTAAATTGATGAGACATGGAATTTAGAAACAGTTTTTAGATGATGTACGGAATTGTGAATGCCTTTTGGCTTAGTTTCGGCCGTACAGTTTGTGCTCTCAATAAAGTGCGGAAAGATGATGATCTAAGTCGAAAATTTGATTTTTGACTTAATGAATTTCTAAAAGGAAACAGGATTAAAAAGATAAAGGTAAGACAAATGTTGTCAAATCTAAAGGAAATAATTGTGGCTAAAGTTATAACTCGAAATAGTACAATTTGTAATATGGCAATTGGATTGACCATTTAAAATTGTAATCAAAATTCTGGATGATCAAAGAAAGTGAATGGTAGTGAGACTACCACTTAGGACATTTATGTTATAAGATTAATCTTTCTAATTTTAATTATTGGGTATTGAATACCGGATTTGATCCCACATTTGTAAAATATGCAAGAATTAGTAAATTGAAAGACTACTTAAAGTAAAGTTAATCTACGAATGGTAATGATGCAAAAGTTGCAACATTATTCGTAGAACACTTATGAAGTGACTTTATTTATTAAGTAGAAAGTATTATTTTGTTATAAGATAATGAAGGATATTTATTTCTTATTGAGAATAAGAAAAGTGCTTTATTTATTATGATTAATTTTATTGTATTGTTAATCATATAAATAAACTCTATAACTAAATCTTGAAGAACAAAATAATAAATAAGGTTATAACATAAATAATTAAATTCTTAAGGAATTATTGTTTTGATCAAATAAATGAGAAACGCATATCTAAAATTTCATGGGACAGAATTTTAAAGTCATATGATTTTGAATTATGTGATTTATGCAAATCTTATTTACTTGGACCAAGACATCTTTTACTAGGAGTAGTAAAAAGCTAATATCTTATTAGACCTAATACATATCGATGCATATGGTCCATTAAGTAGCAATGCTAAAAGAGTATTTTGGTACTACTTGGTAAAACTATTCAAAGATTCCGATTCGATCGAGATGATGAATAATTGAACCAAGAATTTAACAATCATCTTTAAGGTTGTGAAATTGTTTCACAATGAACTCCACAAAGAACACCATTTTGGAATGATATGTCTACGTGGAGGTATGGAACCTTATTGGATATGGTTCATTAGATGATAAAGTCAAATTGATCTTCCACTATTTAATTTTGGGTTATACATTGGAAACCGCTATAATTACACTAATTTGAGTTCCATCAAAAATATGTTCAAAGGGTCCATATGTGATATGGAATGAAAGAAAACTCGGTTTGTCTTTCATGAAGATTTAAGAAAGTGAGACTTTTGCGAAAATGACTTGTTTGAAACAAGCTCACACTTAAATCTAATAAATGTATTTTCATGGGATATCCTAAGAAAACTTGAGGATATTATTTTACTTCTAAAAAACAAATTTGTTTGTTTGTAATGATACTTTTTTAGATAAATTGTTTATCTCTAAAAGAATCAGTGGGAGTAAAATATATCTCGAATGGTTCGAGACCTAGAAAATTACATTGAACCTAAGATGGAAGTTGAACAAACTTTCACAAAGAGTTGTGAAAAACAGTTCAAGTTACACAAGTAACTTGCATATACGACAATCTATAACAAGAAATACTGGTTTTCTCGTAATAGAAAGTATTGAGGTAAATTTCATTTAGAATGACATATTTACCACCTATCAAATGCGAAGTCCACTCCATATTTATATTAATGGCTTGAAAATTATAAACCACTCCTATTACCTAGATTTGATTGATCCCATAACCTTATTTTACTTTTTGTGGACTTTAGGTTTAATTGTAAGAAGTTTTATAACTTCATTAGTTCAGTCCATTTTTAGTTTAGCTAGGCTTAGAAGACCAGCCCCTCAAATTTTGAAGAATATTGCTGCTGTTGATTTTTCTGAAAATGGCTAAGTCTGCTTACCACAACTAGGCGACCGCACTAGGTGACCGCACTAGGCGACCACACCTATTGGCGACCGCATGAACTATGCTGCTGCATGGTGACCGCAAGCCATTAGCCGACCGCAGACTAAGCGACCGCATCAAGACCAAGTAAAGACAAACTTGATTTAAACGTTGCAAATTCAAATTTGAATTTGGTCGTACAAGATAGTACATCTGGACCACTAACTTCTGCAACTACAAGACAAAGATATGAGCTCCAATCAGAATGCTCCATCTCATCATCCTCCAACAGCTATTTCTCAACCCAAGGCTATAAATAGACCTTGAACTCTTCATTGAAGAGTGCTGAGATTCAAAGAGAGAAATCATACTCAAGATTTCCAGAATCATTTGAATCTTCAAGACTTCGCCTTCAAATCTTCAAAGATCCCCAGCAACCCTTCAAGATCATCAAATCTCAAGCCCAGTAACACTTAAAGATTCATTAGGCTCTCAGTCATATAGATTAAATAGAGCTATTGATTCTTACACACACACACCCCGATTGATCAATCACATAGATTGCATCATTAGGGATACACTGGTCTAAGTCTAGGATTCGTTCTTCATAGAAAGTAGGTGTTGATTCAATACTTCATCTTTATAATTTGTACTCAAGAAGAATCAATATATCCTCCATTCAAAATCTAAGACGGACCATCTTGGTAAAGGACGTAGATCTTTTAACAGATCGAACCTTTCCAAATCATCGTGTCATTTACTTCTGCAAATTTACTTTCTGCAATTGTTTTATTGTTCATATTAATTTTGTTGTCGTTTAGTGTGTTGATCTTTACAGATATTCAAACTTCTGTGAATTGTGTTTGTTGCTTACCTATTGCTTTAGTTACTACTTCTGACTACTTATCTTTTGCCAAACTCTCAGACACAAACTTTTTTTTTCAACCTACCTTGTCTGTTCACTTTGCCGACCGCATATTGCCGACCGCAATATTGCCGACCGCAATATTGCCGACCGCAAGCCTTGCTTACCGCAGATTGAACCTTTCAGTTCACTCTATCTTTGCCAACCGCAATATTGCCGACCGCAATATTGCTGACCGCACTTTTTGCTTACCTAATCGTTTTAACTTCAAAACCAACTCTACCTCGTTTTTATCGAAAACTTCCGCTGTGCATTTTACTTTGAACTAGTGGTTTTTACTTGACCATAAAATTCTAAAGTAAGCATAAGGTTGAATTTTGAAAAGGGTTGGTAATTTTAAATAGGCTATTCACCCCCCCCTCTAGCCTCTTTTCATACCCTTGTTGTGTCTTTGGGACCAACAAGTGGTATTAGAGCAAACACCTTTATAAAACCTCTGTTTTTCAAGCTTAACAGCTTGGGTGCCGATTCAAAATGGCAAGTCAGAAAACTATGGCAACTGTTAACTTCACTCACGTTCCAGCGTTTGACGAAGATAACTTTGACGTATGGAAGCACAACATTCTAACTCAGTTCTACTCCATGGACGAGCAGCTCGGCGATTGTCTTACCATTGGACCATACTTCCCAATGAAAGAAAATCCGAATCCAGAAACCAATGCAGACACACCGTCGATCAAGAAACCAAAAGCTGAATGGACAGATGAAGAGAAAAGACTAGTTGGAATGGATGTGAAAGCAAAGAGCATACTCCTAAGTACTTTGAGTACATCTCAGCGTCGACAAATCATGGAATGTGCTACCGCAAAAGAACTTTAGGATGCAATTGAAGATTACATCGAAGGAGATCAAGCTTGCAAAGAAAGCAAAAAGTTTGCAATTCAAAGAAGATTCAACAACTTTGCCAAAATCCCCGGTGAATCACTCAGAGCCACATATGATCGTTATTGTGAGATCGTGAGTACTTACACCGCACTTGGGAAGAAGCTTACCAAGAAAGAAATCAATGTTAATTTTCTAGCCGCTCTTGGTTCTCAATATCTTCATAAAGGAAACACTCTTGAAGATACCAAGTTACTAGATGATATGTCACTCAGAAGCCTCTATGTCAACCTCAAGGTTTTTGATATCAAGCTCCACAACATTGAAGAAATGGAAGGAAAAACAAAGAACTTGTCGTTGGTCGCTAAAAAAGAAGAAATGGTCGAAGAAGAAGATCCAAAAATCTCCACGTCTGAATTACTAGATATGGACGATGATGACTTTGCTATGTTCGTGAAAAGATTTCAAAAGTTCAGAAAATCAGCAAGGCCCGGATCATCAAGCAAAGCTCTAGCAAGGTCTCAAGGAGCAACTCAACAAATAAGAAAGAGTACTCCAACTTCTCCAAGAAAAAAGAGGATCTCGTTTGTTTTAATTGCAGGAAACCCGGTCATTTCGCATCAGAATGTCCAATTCCCAAATTCGAGTACATGAAGAAGAAAAGCAACTTCACTCCTAGATACTCAAAGCAAAAGAGAATGGTCGCTGAAGAGGACTCTGCCACAAAAGAGTTAGCTACCTGGATAGAGTCAGATTCTGATGAAAGCAACGAGGATTCTGAAGAAGGTCACATTTGTTTGGTCGTTCATTCCGATGATGAGGATGATAATGAAAATCGTCGCTCACCAAATGCAAAACCTAAAACGGATAAGCTATACGGCTGATGAACTTGCTGAAAAGGGATTCCTAACTCCAGTTCAAAGGAATGGCGATCTTCTATTTTCTAGATGTGATGTAAGTGCAGCAAAGAAGGCTCAATACAATCCCAAGGTGAAGGAAGTTCTGCCTACCACTCCACAAGTCAAGTTTGACATTTCCCCGACGAACAAGAAAAGATGTTTATGAAAGCTGAACAGGTAATTAGTAAGTTTTCTGGCATGAAGGAAGCTTTAGCACTTTCAACTGAAGAGATTTCCCAGCTTAAGACGGAGAAAACTCTACTAAGATCTGAACTCATCAAGAGCATGACTCCTCTTACTGATCGAAACCGTTTCTTAGAAGAACAAAATGTCATATTTAAAGTTAAAAACGATGAATTGGTTGCTGAGATAAATGACCTTAAACGGATCACTAATGAGTGGACCAATTCTCGTGTCACTATGGAACAAATACTAGAATCCCAAAAGTCTAGTGGTGATAAAGAAGGCTTGGGATTCCAAACTAGTGACAACTTTAAATGTGCATCTTGTTGTGAAAGAGATGAAAAATTTACCCAGCAAACTTTGGAAGAGTCGAAGGCTAAACATCATGTTTCAAAGGGTGTAGGACAAGAACCAAAGAAGAAACTAGTGTTCAATTATGTCTACCCTAAGAAACAAACTGGCAAGGCAAAGTTGAAAGGTATTGCCATGGATGAACCTGCTGCTGCGGCAAGCACTAGCAAGGTTGCTGAGTCTCCCGACCGCATGTACTTGCCGCGAGGTCAGTCGACCGCACCAAGGAAGTTGGCTACCTCAAGGAAACCGACGACCGCGGGTAGTGGCAAGGCGGCATAGATCAAGTGGATGAACTTTGTAAAGGCGACCTCATCCATACCAGTAAATGATGTTGTGCTGAAGACTTCAACGAAGTTTGTTAACCCTCAGTTGGGTGGCTTCCACCATTGTTCTGTGTGTGATGATTATGGTCACAAGGCTGCTGAATGTCTTTTAAGATTCACACCCAATCCTAGAAGGTTTAAACCACCTTCTGTGAGGCAAGTGTGGGTTGTCAAAAGCTGCTAATCTTTAGGACCCAAAATAATAAAGGGGACCTCGATCTTAAATGTTTATTTTGTAGGTCCTCTGCCTAATGGCCGGTCACTCCAATGAAACTACAAGTTTATGGTATCTCGACAGTGGATGCTCAACGCATATGACTGGAGATATCAACCTATTGGAAAGTGTCCGTAATGAAAAAGGTCCAGCAGTTACTTTTGGCGACAACAGCAAAGGAAAGACCATCGGTTATGGAGTCATCAGAAAAGGAAAAATAACAATCCAAGATGTTTCTCTAGTTACCGGTCTAAAACTCAATCTTCTCTCAATCTCACAATTTTACGACAAAGGATTGCAATGCCACTTCACTTCAACTCATTGTCTTATCAAGGATGGCAACTCCGGCGTCACTTTGCTCAAAAGGATTCGTAAGAAAAATGTTTACATTGTTGATTTTAATTCTACTTGTATTTCTTCTAATCTCTGTTTTGTAGCAAAGAATGTTAGCGAAAATAGTTGGCTTTGGCATAAACGACTAAGTCACTTAAACTTCAAGTATCTCTCCAAGATTGGTAGAGAAAATCTAGTTCGTGGTCTACCCAAGGTAGCTGATCACCACGATGAAAAGTGCTCAACATGTCAACTAGGCAAACAACCAAAATCGTCTTTCTCTAGCAAGACGACTCCGTCAACTTCAAGATGTTTGCAGCTACTACATATGGATTTATTTGGACCTATCACTCCCGCAAGTATCAGAGGAAATAGATATACATTAATTGTGGTAGACGATTATTCAAGATATACGTGGGTCGAAATGACGATCTCCAAAGATGATTGTTATGACATTTTGACCGCGCTCTTTAGACACTCCAAACTCAAAAAGAAGACGACCTAGTCAGTGTTCGATCCGACAACGAAACAGAATTCAAAAACAACGGCGTCGCTCAATACTGTGACGACCACGACATTGACCATAATTTTTCAGCTGCTGGAGTTCCACAACAAAATGGTGTTGTGGAAAGAAAGAACAGAACGTTAATAGAGGCAGGAAAAACGATGCTTGCTGAATCGAAGCTACTTCAATATTTTTGGGCTGAAGCCGTCAAACACACTTGCTTCACTCAAAATCGATCCCTCATCAACAAGACTTACAACAAAACACCTTATGAACTTTGGAGAGGAAGAAACCTCAACATTGCCTACTTCAAGATTTTCGGTTGCAAATGCTTCATTCTCTACAACGGTAAAGAACATCGAGGTAAATTTGCTCCTAAGGCCGATGAAGGTATATTTGTTGGGTATGCTAAACACTCAAAAGTTTTTCGTGTATTTAATAAAACCACTCTTAAGATAGTAGAATCTGTCCATGTAACTTTTGATGAACATTCTCTCCTTGGGCCACATTTGGCTCCAAATGTTGCTGATGATTTTGTTGAGCTTAATGAGACAGGTACAAGTCAACCACAAAATCAGTCAACTCAAGGAAATACATCTACCTCAACTGCACCTCTACCTACCTCACATGAAGCACCAGAAGCTACCACATCTGCTGCTACCTCAAATGGAGTTGAAGTTGAAACACCCATCAATGTTGAAGAACCTATCCCTCAACTTACCAATGATTGGGATGGTACAAATGATGTACCACTAGAAGATTTACAACAACCATCAACTCAACCAGACCTACCTCATGAAGTGCGCGAGGTCAGAGATCACCCAATTCAGAATATCATTGGTGACCTACAATCCGGTGTTCGAACAAGACGATCAAATTATGATGCTCTTACCGCATTCATATCTCAAGTTGAACCCAAGAAAGTTGATGAAGCACTCCAAGACTCAAGTTGGGTTGTTGCCATGCAAGAAGAGCTCAACCAATTTGAAAGATGTAAAGTTTGGAACTTAGTTCCTCGACCTAAGGATCAAGGAGTGATTGGTACAAAGTGGGTGTTTAGAAATAAGATGGATGAGAATGGAAGAATCACAAGAAATAAAGCTCGGTTGGTTGCACAAGGATATAGACAAGAAGAAGGCATTGACTACGATGAAAATTTTGCCCCCGTTGCACGACTTGAAGCTATTAGGATATTTTTAGCATATGCCTCTTACAAAAGATTCAACCTTTATCAAATGGATGCGAAGAGTGCATTTCTCAACGGCGAACTTCAAGAAATCGTCTATATCGCTCAACCGCCCGGATTTGAAGATCCCAAATTTCCACAACATGTCTACAAACTTCAAAAGTCTTTGTATGGACTCAAACAAGCTCCACGGGCATGGTATGATACACTATCTAAATTTCTCCTAGATAAAGGTTTTAAGCGTGGTAAGATCGACACAACTCTATTCATTGCTAAATATCATGATCATACTTTACTTGTTCAAATTTACGTCGATGATATTATTTTTGGTTCCACTAACGAATTGTTGTGTAAGCGATTTGAAAAGCTAATGAAAAGCAAATTTGAGATGAGCATGATGGGAGAATTGACATTCTTCCTCAGACTTCAAATTAAACAATGTGCTGAAGGCATCTTCCTCAACCAAGTAAAGTACACAAAAGATCTCATAAAGAAATTCGGACTCGACAATGCAAAAGCATACGACACTCCTATGGCTGCTGGTAACAAGTTGGATAAAGACTTGAAAGGTAAGAAGGTTGATCAAACCTTGTACCGAGGTATGATTGGCTCTCTCCTATACTTAACTGCTAGTAGGCCCGATATCATGTTTAGTGTTTGTGTTTGTGCTCGCTATCAAGCGGATCCTCGAGAAGCACATCTTATTGCTGTAAAACGTATTATTCGATATTTATCTGGGACCATTAACCTTGGACTTTGGTATTCCAAAGATTCAAATTTTGATCTTATAGGTTACTCAGATGCAGATTATGCAGCATGTACCATCGACAGGAAAAGCACAAGTGGAACTTGTCATTTCCTCGGAAATCGACTCGTTTCATGGGCAAGCAAGAAACAAGCATCAGTTTCCGTATCTACCACAGAAGCTGAATATATAGCTGCTGGAAGCTGCTGCTGCCAAGTGCTTTGGATGAAACAACAATTGGTCGACTACGGAATCAACGAAGGAAATTGTCCAATCTATTGTGACAATACATCTACCATTGCTGTGTCCAACAACCCTGTCATGCATTCGAAGACCAAACACATTGATATCAAATACCATTTTCTCAAGGATCATGTGGAAAAAGGTAATATCCATCTAGAGTATGTGAGTACTGACAATCAAATTGCAGACATTCTCACCAAGGCTTTGGATTCCAAGAGGTTTAGGTTTCTCAGAGGAGAAATGGGTATGCTAGAACTCTAAATATCTTGTCCTTATGATTTATGTACTAATGTTTTGGTTTCTCCAAGTTTTCACTAAATAAGTAGGTACCTAGCATCTGTCGACCGCATGGCTATGTTGACCGCATGTTTGTCGACCGCATAAATCAAGTCAATATTATTGATCTCGACATATGTCGACCGCTAGCATCAAGGTTACCATTCTTGCCTACCTTATAGTCGTCGACCGCTTAGTCTCGACCGCAAGATCTACGGTAACCTCCACTATCTCACCTTACCGCACTCGTGGACTCCAGGTAAGTATTCTAACCTTAGAGATATTTAGGAGTTATGATGATTTGACCTCAAGGGTATTAAGGTAATTTTCTATTTTTCCCTCATTTTTATTTATTTTTAAATCATTATTATATTATTGCTCCGCCGTTATTGGTTCTCACTTAGAGACGAAAGGACTCTTTCTCTGTCAAATCTGATCTGCAGAGTTAACTTCCCACTTTTCCACCTTCTCACTCCCCATAACCGCCCATATACTCCCTTCCCACTACCCTCCGTCCCACTCTCTCTGCTCCACTCTCTGTCCTCCTTCTCTCTCTACAGTTTCTCTCTCTAAACTTTCTCTCTCAATCCGATTCTCTCTATATTTCTATATAAATTTTATGGCCCCAAAAGATAAAACTCACAAGAAATCATCCTCTCTCCATCCTTCATCTCAGCAATCTCAAATGGTATGATTTCCGACCTCAATATCTCTTCATTTGATGATTTTCGAATTTTTGGTACTTTTGGTGGGTTTCTTAGAAACTCTTCATATTCTTCCCATCTTTATGGATTTTGATGATATCTATGCCTAAGATGTTGTTTAGTTCTTGTTCTGATACGTTTTTATGCATCTCAATGTGTAAATTTTCGTGTTTCTTATGTCTATTTGAGATTTTTCTCTCATCTGGGTTTTTCGAGTTCCCCCCCCCCCATTTTATTTTCTTCGTTTTCGTGCATTTTGGATGTTTCTTTCATAAAATTGTTGCGATATTTGTGCTTAATAGGTTTTTTCGATGTTAGTCTCATGAATTTTATGCTTTTTCGACACTGTTTGCAAAATTCTGGGTATATGCTACAGTGTGTTCTTCGTGTTCATGCGAATGTTCTTCGTGTTCTTGAGATTACACTTTTTGATCTATTCTTGTTGTTACACACACTTGAAAGGTGTTTGTGTGCGTTTTGATCCTCTATGTTCTAATTCTTACTAAATTTCTTGCTATCGACCGCATGCTTCTTACCGTATCCTTTGTCTACCGCATGATCTTCCTTACCGCATTTCTTTACTTGCCGCGTCTCACTTGCCGCACAAGTGACCGCACCCTTAATATTCTTGCTCTAACTTCTCTATTTTTTAGGATACAAAACATTTCCTACCTGGTCTTCTAATGGACCTTGAAGATTTAAAAGAGGATGCTATAGGCAGAAATCTCATCAAACGATTCGAGAAGACAGGGCTTCTACCATTCTTTACCTTTGACCAAGACTTTCATGCACCAGCTTTGGTCGATCAGTTCTTTGTGACCGCTACTGAAGAGACCGGTCGCTCCAAGCACGGCAAGATAGTGAAGTTTATTCATGCCGAAATTGAAGGTCATGAGATGACCTTAGATGTGGTTAATATTGGAGAGGTTCTGGGAATTAAAAAGACTCCTGGTGTTGTTTATGCCACGACCGTGGCTAATGATGAATTTAAGGCTCTTGCAAAGCGCTTGGTTGGTCATACTCATGTTACCAAAGTTCCTCGTAAGGAATTTGATGAGGTCATGTACCATATCGGTCACCTAGTTGGTCACTCTATTCATTGCAAGACAGGTAACCAGGCAAACTTCAATACCTCCCAATAGACTTTGTCTGCCGTAATTTATTTGTGTAAAGACATAGACTGGTGTAAGTCATCTATGATGCCCTGAAAGAAAACATCATTGCTTACAATAAAGCAAAGGACAAGGGCACTATCAAGTACCGCACTCACAGCAGATTCATTACTTTTCTCATGACTCACATTAAGGAAATTCGCAAAATCATGGCAAAGAATCGCGAACTTCTGCTTTCCATTTCCAAGAACAAGCTCTTTACCATCTCTACCATGAAAACCAATTTCCGTTCTCGATTTGGAAATCGTCTCTATAAGATCTATCTTGCTAAGGATCCTCATGAGCCATATGAGTCTCCTTCCAAACACAGACCTTCTCTGCCGACCGCTAGTGATGACGACGACGATGAAGAAGAGTATCTCCCTGCCGCCCCGGTCAAAGGAAAAGGCAAGGGTATTGCTGTTGAGCCTACCGCAAAGAAATCATCAGTTGCCGTAGGTATCAAATTCAAGGAACCATCCGCTAAATCAACTCACTCCACTTCTCCTCCTCGCAAGTCGACCACTCCTATGAGATCACTTGCCGCACCTTCTGTCCAACCTTCTAAAACTCTTTCGACTGCAACTGTTCAGGGGGAGAAGAAGAGGATTCACTCTTGAGTCCGGTCAAGGTTGTCAAAAAGTCCAAGGTTGCCGCATCTCCTATCTTCACTCCTACCGGTTCTCCTCCAGATGATACTGACAATGTTATTGACGTTTCTCCTACGTTAAAAAGGGTTGCAAGACAAGTTTACTCCCCCAGGGATGAATCAGACAGTGAAAAGACTGATAATGAGAAGTCAAGTGGTTCTGATAGTGAAGCTGATGGAAATGATGACGATGATAATGATGGTGGTGAAGACAAACAAGTGGATGATGTTGGTAGCAAACAAGAAGATAGTGATGACAAAGATAAGGACGTTAATTTTGATAGTCCTAACTTCGAACGCACAGAGGTTGCCGCTCAAGAAGTTACCACGGTCGACAATACCGACCGTATTCCTATTACCTCTCCAACTCGTGTTCAGGTACCAACTCCTCCTTCTCCGGACAAAAATGATGATGTTCCAGCAACCGCAGGGCAAGTTGCCGCACTACTTACCGCTGTCTAAGCATTGACCAAACTCCAATCTGACAACCAGACAGCTATTGCTCAGTTGACCGCTGAGGTCATTGATCTTAAATCTTCTCAGGCTGATTTAAAAACTTGAGCTCTGCTCTCTACCCTCCAAAATGATTGATACCATTAAGGGGGAGACAGTAGCCATAACAAAGACTGTGAAAGATATTGTTCGTGGAAATACAAGTTCAAGTTCTGCTGCCGTTCAACCTGCCGCACAAGCCACTCCGACCGCATCTACATCAACCGCAATTTCCACTGATTTCTTGGTTACCCCTCGACTCTTGAAGGAGGCTCTGACCATTCAAACCAACGCTCTTAACCGTGGACTTTCACGTGAGGTTGTTGAGGCCTCCATTGAAATTCACAAGCAATTGGATATGGTGAAAGTTGATTTGGTCCATGAGCTGAAAAAGATCAAGTTCAGCATAGAAAAGGAAGTGGATATTGCCATCAAGGCCTCTCTTGAAGCTCTTACTGAAAATCAAGCAAAGAAGCTTGAAGCAATCAAGGCTGCTTTTACCACTTTGAAAACCCCGCTTGATTATCAAGGAACCAGAATTGAGGAACTGACTAACACTGTTGTTGGTTCTTTTCAAGTTGTTGAAAAGAAATTGGAGACATTAGAAGAATCAGTTCAGAAGTCAGTTGGGAGCGCAGTTACTGAAGGATCCATTCAAGTTGCTGATGCTGGTCATGGAAATGTTCATTCACAGGCTGAAAATGATGAAGGCAACAGCATTGATTTTCCGACCGTGAATAGCTTTGACTACATGCTTGCCAATGCATTCACTTGCCCCATTATTCCTGAGTTTGAAGATGAAGTCAAGATTCCTGGTTTGGATATGCAAGCCGACCGCTCTACTGGACCGTTCCGCCTCGACCGCATTTCTCGATCGTCCTCCTGACCGCACCACTTTTGCTTACCGTTTTGTTTGTTTTATAGGCTGGATGCCTAAGACAATTTTTAATTCTGTTTAACTTATTTGGTCTGTAACTCAACTATTATCTCTTTGGATTCGTACTCTTATGCTTCACTGCTTTATTAATTCAGAGTACCAGTTACGTTTGTGTTTGATGCTATTCATATCCCTCACTTATTTTATCTTTTTGATTCGCATCAAAATTATTTCTATTTCCTAGGTTTAGAATTTATTTTATCTTTCTTTTAGGAATATAGAAATCTATAACATTGACTTACTGTGTGTGCATTGACTTGGGGCATGAACTTAATAAAATTAATTTCTTGAAACATGTTATTACCAAGTACAATGAATTTAGTCTTTGTTATAGTAGGTAATGGTCTCAATCAAATAGGGGGAGATTGTTGGGTATGAAAATTATAAACCACTCCTATTACCTATATTTGATTGATCCCATAACTTTATTTTACTTTTTGTGGACTTTAGGTTTAATTGTAAGAAGTTTTATAACTTCATTAGTTTAGTCCATTTTTAGTTTAGCTAGGCTTAGAAGATCAGCCCCTCAAATTTTGAAGAATATTGCTGCTGTTGATTTTTCTAAAAATGGCTAAGTCTGCTTACCACAACTAGGCGACCGCACTAGGCGACCGCACTAGGCAACCACACCTATTGGCGACCACATGAACTATGCTGCTGCATGGTGACCGCAAGCCATTAGCCGACCGCAGACTAAGCGACCGCATCAAGACCAAGTAAAGACAAACTTGATTTAAACGTTGCAAATTCAAATTTGAATTTGGTCGTACAAAATAGTACATCTGGACCACTAACTTCTGCAACTACAAGAAAAAGATATGAGCTCCAATCAGAATGCTCCAGCTCATCATCCTCCAACAGCTATTTCTCAACCCAAGGCTATAAATAGACCTTGAACTCTTCATTGAAGAGTGCTGAGATTCAAAGAGAGAAATTGCTGTTGAAATTCTTGGTGATTGAAGATCATACTCAAGATTTCCAGAATCATTTGAATCTTCAAGACTTCGCCTTTAAACTTCAAAGATCCCCAGCAAACCTTCAAGATCATCAAATCTCAAGCCCAACAACACTTAAAGATTCATTAGGCTCTCAATCATATAGATTAAATAGAGCTATTGATTCTTACACACACACACCCCGATTGATCAATCACATAGATTGCATCATTAGGGATACACTGGTCTAAGTCTAGGATTCGTTCTTCATAGAAAGTAGGTGTTGATTCAATACTTCATCTTTATAATTTGTACTCAAGAAGAATCAATATATCCTCCATTCAAAATCCAAGACTGACCATCTTGGTAAAGGACGTAGATCTTTTAACAGATCGAACCTTTCCAAATCATCGTGTCATTTACTTCTGCAAATTTACTTTCTGCAATTGTTTTATTGTTCATATTAATTTTGTTTGTCGTTTAGTGTGTTGATCTTTACAGATATTCAAACTTCTGTGAATTGTGTTTGTTGCTTACCTATTGCTTTAGTTACTACTTCTGACTACTTATCTTTTGCCAAAACTCTCAGACACAAACTTTCATTTTCAACCTACCTTGTCTGTTCACTTTGCCGACCGCATATTGCCGACCGCAAGCCTTGCTTACCGCAGATTGAACCTTTCAGTTCACTCTATCTTTGCCGACCGCAATATTGCCGACCGCAAGCCTTGCTTACCGCAGATTGAACCTTTCAGTTCACTCTATCTTTGCCGACCGCAATATTGCTGACCGCACTTTTTGCTTACCTAATCGTTTTAACTTCAAAACCAACTCTACCTCGTTTTTATCGAAAACTTCCGCTGTGCATTTTACTTTGAACTAGTGGTTTTACTTGACCATAAAATTCTAAAGTAAGCATAAGGTTTGAATTTTGAAAAGGGTTGATAATTTTAAATAGGCTATTCACCCCCCCCCACTCTAGCTTCTTTTCATACCCTTTTTGTGTCTTTGGGACCAACACATAAAATCTAAAAGGCAATCCATGTAGTATAATCAAGTTTGGAACTTGATCATTCTAACCTAAGGTGTAAAAAACAAAATAAAATTTTCTCACTCGTAGTTACGCTTTAAGATATTAGAATTCTCATTGTCATATCTTCATATTTGGAATATGAAATTTGACAAATGGATATCAAAACAGCGTTCTTTAACGGGAACTTACTTAAAGATGTATTAGATACAACCTAAAGGTTTTGATAGTCTTGAAATTCTAATAAAGTATGTAAGTTGCGGAAATCCATGTGATGGATTGAAGCAAGTTTCTTGGAGTTGAAACAATCATTTTGATGAAGTGTTCAAATCGTTTGAAATCATCAAAGATGAGAGTTGTGTTTGCTAAGAAATTAGTGGGATCATAGTCTAATTCCTAGTCTTGTGATGGAGAAAATCTCCCTCTAATTAAACTACCTAGCAAGTGTACTAGTTACCGGTGTAGTAGTATGCACAAGCAAGGGTCGAATCCACAGAGACTAGATTGGAAAACAAGAATGTTTAAAAAACAGAAAAGTAATAGTGGGGTTTTGGTTTTTTATTAATTTAACTACTAAAACAATAATTTAAATTAAACTAAGAAAATAAATAAAAGCAAGATTAACGAATAGATTCAGGAATTGGGTTCACAAATACTTTAACTCTATGCTGTGCTCCTAATGAAAAGATCAATCTCTTTATTGGGTTCGTTCACAAAAGTAAGAATTGGAACGGTGAGGCGGCCGGATTGCAATCTATTTCTCTCTAACTAATCACAATTCGCAAATCAAGTCCATGTAATTGTTTAAAGAGTTATTACGTTCTAAAGAACAGATAAACATATACCCACTTGATTTCTATCACGGCATCAAATAGATATATTAATCAAAATAGTGGTTAATGTATCAATGCCCGAGTCACTGTAACAAGAGATACCCAGAAATTCTAAAGCCAATTTATATCTTAACATATAACTGAAACTAAAGAATTTAGAATGAAGAATATTTTGATAAACAAGAATAAGAAAGAATGGAAGAATTAAATCTATAGCATAGAGATCAAGTATTGTTACTACCAATTTATGAATCTAAGAAATTAGCTACTAATAAGAATAAAATCAAGAACAAGAAAAATAATAAAAAACATCAAAACCTGGGATTAAATTGATGAAACCTTGATTAAAATCTTGAATCTTGACTAAAAGTATGTACAAAGTATAACTAAAATAAATTGGATGGAGTGTTATATATATTAGGGCTAATGAGGTGTAAAAATAGGAAAAACACTAGGATTCCTTGTTGAAAAAGGATAAATAAAGTGCTGGTGGCCGGAATTCCCCATGAGTCCTTGGTATTTTTGAGTTTCCAGAAAAGTCCTTGAAAAATTCCCCAAAGGTCCTCCAAAAATTCCAGAAAAACCCTTGGAATTTTGGAAATTACTGAAAAGCCCAACAATATTTTGGAAATTCCTCTAAGGTCCCTTGAAAAATTCCCCTATGGTCCCTCACAGGAGCGCGCGCTCGGTCCGGATTGGTGCGTGCGCCCTCTTTGTCCAGAAGGTCTGGAGTTTCGATCCAGTGTGGGTGCGCGCGCCCTAAGTTTGGTGTGCGTGCGCACATTTTGCTTCGCGGCTTGTACATTTTACGCGCAATCTTCCGGAGACCATAACTTTTTCATACGAACTCCGATTTGGACGTGTAAACTATCCAGTGGTAACATCTCTTTATCTTTATGTTTTGGTCCGTTCTTTATCCTTCTTTTTCGCACTTTAATGTACATGAATCCATGCATTCTTTTGCTCCTTCCCTATACTCATAAACACTCCAAAAAACCATCAAATCACCCAAGGTTGAGCATCTAATAAGTCATAGAAGTATATGATTTGGATGGGTAAAAACTCATCCATCAAATACCCCCAAACTTATCTTTTGCTCGTCCTCGAGTAAAACAAAACAAATATAATACTATAAAACTACAAAAACAAAAAAACAAACAAACAAATATTTTTGGAATGTTCTCAATACATATGGAAGTCGTTAGCCAAAAGTCTCAGGGTCCTCACACAAGTGCCATTAAATAGGTACCATTGAAAAACCAAATTGCAACACATACACACTACTAACTCGTTTGATTTTCCACCGCAGCATGATAGGATGAGTGATGTTGGTGATCAATGCGACCAAAATAAGATTAGCTTATGCGATCGCTTTAGTTAATGCTCTAAATTCACAAATGATGATGATGTTGCACGTTAACCCAATCAAGGACACTCATAATCATGTATACATAGTTGTCAACCCGGTTACCGATATTGAACGAAAATATGGCATAAAGTTTAAGCACAACAAACGTGCAAGGCAAGGTTCACGGTTACAAATGAAGGTAAGGACATACGAAGTTAAGAAAGTAGACTAAGAAGTCTTCTACAATATGTATATCCTCACAATATGATAAACTCTCCGCTCACCAAATTCCCACACTGTCTCACCCCCAAACTTGAACTTTATATAATTACATGGGGTGAGACGCAATTCCCTATTTTCTGCGGCCTTTTCCAAATCATCACTTCAATACATTAAAGGGACAAGCTTTTTCTCTTTTTTTTTTCCTCATACTTACACAAGATAAATGTGTGCTTATTTAACCACTTTGCACACTCCTCAATGATCAATTTTTTTTATTTTTTTTTTATTTTTTTATTTTTTTTGCTTGCCCTTTCTTTTCATTACATACACCCATTTCATATCTTTGGCCATAAACCATAATTCCCCAAATCATTCTCCCAATTTCTTACTATAAATTCCCATCATTCCCTAATCCACTTACTCGTCAAGGTGAGTTTAACCTATTAAGTGCAAAAAGGTAGGAAATCGGGTATCAAAAGAAGGTGAACGGAGATCTTTAATGTGCCATTCTTTCATCCATTACTAGGCTCAAACGGGTGCTCTAGCGATGATTTTATTTAAGTGACTAGATAGACAAAATAAGGCCAAGAAAAGGGTTTAGAAAGAAATGCCATAAATACCAAATAACCTATTGACTTGTTATTGACAACCATGCAACAATGTTCTAGGGTCCCCGAACATACACCAAGTGATCCCCTAAATTATTCTTAAGTTGGTAACATGATCATGAAAATAATGTAAGTGAGTGGTGGTTCAATCATGCCTTTAGTAGTGTTAATGCAGTCCCAACTCTAGGTTAAACAATAGCACACATAATGGCTAATAAAAACAAACCCTTGGATCATCACCGACCATGGCCAACATCCCAAAATATAAAGAGAACAAAATTTTTAAAATTTTTCTATTTTTTTGGAGGGTGACAACTATATACACTCCCCTATATACCCAAAAACTCGGAGAGATGCCTACCCCCAAACTCAAAACATGCTATGTCCTCATAGCATAAGGAACTAAAGCATGCTTTGGGTTCGAAGGATGGCATAACACAACAAAATGATAAAATGAAAGCAAAATAAATGTTACCTAGTTGGGTTGCCTCCCAACAAGCGCATTTGGTTAAGGTCGTTAGCCCGACCGTTTCCCAGTTTGGATTTCACCTTTCTTCCTTTGGCCCACTTTGCATTCTCGCGGGTCCTTATCTTCAGCTCGAGGCCCATGTACATTCCCCTTTTTATTTTATCATTTAGTACCACAGGGAATTGTTGGCATCTTCGCTTCTTGGGCTCTTCCACTTGTGACCTCTCACCACTTTTTCCACTATTACAAGATGGAAGGGGTACCATAATGATGATCACGTTTTCATTGGGACCGCTACGGGTAATCTCATTCGTATCATGAACCTCCTCACTATCCCTCTTCTCATCACCATATAAAGCAAACTCAAGCTCCTCAATGGCTATCTCATGCCATGCTTTCTCCACCGTTTTTGTTTCCTCCACATCCACTGTACAACCACTCGCATCATCAAAAGAGGAACCGTTTTTAGAGTCAACATTGGAGATTTCATAGACAAAATTCTCCTTTGCATCTTCCAAAGGTTTCTCTTCGAGTGACTGATCCGTAGCGGAAACATTAGAGATTTCATAGACAAAATTTTTTTCTGCGTCCTCCACGGTTTGCTCTCCATATTATGGTGGTGGTTTAAAATATGGCTCAAAAAATGAGTCATAGACACACTCTTCCCCATCAGCATTTAGATACCAAACCAGGGTTGAAGGTTGCTCTTCCGCTTGCGTCTGTATAGGAGTAGTATCCGGCTCACGGTTCCTCAACATCTCTAACATTGTGATTATGTGTTCCTCCATCCTTTCCATAGTCTCCTTCAATGCTTGTTTTAGAGGTTGTGGAGGTATTGGGGCACAGTATGTTGGCGCTTGATTATTCCAAGTCATGTTTGCATGATTTTCCCACCCTTGACAATAAGAGTATGGGGGAGGATCATATTGTGGTTGCCATGACTCGAAATAATTTCTTGTTTGAACCTGTGGATAATACTCAGAAAAATATGTCCTAAACGGACACTGATTAGTAGTATGAGAATAAAATCCATAATTCAGACACGACTCATACATGTTGTACTGGTTCATTCTATGAGTCTTTGAGTATACACTAAAGAAATAAATACTAAAAAAAACTAACTAAAAAAAAATAAGAAAAACAAAAGAAAAATATTTACACTACCTAAACAAACTTGTTAACCTAATCAAGTCCCCGGCAACGGCGCCAAAAACTTGATGGAGAAAATATCCCTCTAATTAAATTACCTAGCAAGTGTACTAGTTGCCGGTGTAGTAGTATGCACAAGCAAGGGTCGAATCCACAGAGACTAGATTGGAAAACAAGAATGTTTAAAAACAGAAAAGTAAATAGTGGGGTTTTGGTTTTTTATTAATTTAACTACTAAAACAATAATTTAAATTAAACTAAGAAAATAAATAAAAGCAAGATTAACGAATAGATTCACGAATTGGGTTCACAAATACTTTTACTCTATGCTATGCTCCTAATGAAAAGATCAATCTCTTTCTTAGGTTCGTTCACAAAAGTAAGAATTGGGACGGTGAGGCGGCCGAATTGCAATCTATTTCTCTCTAACTAATCACACTTCGCAAATCAAGTCCATGTAATTGTTTAAAGAGTTATTATGTTCTAAAGAACAGATAAACCTATACCCACTTGATTTCTATCACGGCATCAAATAGATATATTAATCAAAATAGTGGTCAATGTATCAATGCCCGAGTCACTGTAACAAGAGATACCCAGAAATTCTAAAGCCAATTTATATCTCAACATATAACTGAAACTAAAGAATTTAGAATGAAGAATATTTTGATAAACAAGAATAAGAAAGAATGGAAGAATTAAATCTATAGCATAGAGATCAAGTATTGTTACTACCAATTCATGAATCTAAGAAATTAGCTACTAATAAGAATAAAATTAAGAACAAGAAAAACAATAAAGAACATCAAAACCTGGGATTAAATTGATGAAATCTTGATTACAATCTTAAATCTTGACTAAAAGTATGTACAAAGTATGACTAAAATAAATTGGATGGAGTGTTATATTTATACTAGGGCTATGGAGGAGTAAAAATAAGAAAAACCCTAGGATTCCTTGTTGAAAAAGGATAAATAAAGTGCTGGTGGCAGGAATTCCCCAGGAGCCCTTGGTATTTTTGATTTTCCAAAGAGGTCCTTGAAAAATTCCCCAAAGGTCCTCCAAAAATTCCAGAAAAACCCTTGGAATTTTGGAAATTACTGAAAAACCCAACAATATTTTGGAAATTCCTCTATGGTCCCTTGAAAAATTCCCCTATGGTCCCTCGCAGGAGCGCGCGCTCGGTCCAGATTGGTGCGTGTGCCCTCTTTGTCCAGAAGGTCTGGAGATTTGATCCAGTGGGGTGCGCGCGCCCTAAGTTTGGTGTGCGTGCGCACCTTTTGCTTCGCGGCTTGTACATTTTACGTGCAATCTTCCGGAGGCCATAACTTCTTCATACGAACTCCGATTTGGATGTGTAAACTATCGTTGGAAAGCTATTTTCGATTAATATCCAATGGTATTGATTAATCAGTGCTAACATCTATTTATCTTTATGTTCTGGTCCGTTCTTTATCCTTCTTTTTCGCACTTTAATGTACATGAATCCATGCATTCTTTTGCTCTTTCCCTATACTCATAAACACTCAAAAAACCATCAAATCACCCAAGGTTGAAAATCTAATAAGTCATAGAAGTATATGATTTGGATGGGTAAAAACCCATCCATCAAATACCCACAAACTTATCTTTTGCTCGTCCTCGAGTAAAACAAAACAAATATAATACTATAAAAAAAAAAAAAAAAAAAAAAAAAAAAAAAAAAACAAATATTTTTGGGATGTTCTCAATACATATGGAAGTCGTTAACCAAAAATCTCAGGGTCCTCACACAAGTGCCATTAAATAGCTAGCATTGAAAAACCAAATTGCAACACATACACACTACTAACTCGTTTGATTTTCCACCGCAGCATGATAGGATGAGTGATGTTGGTGATCAATGCGACCAAAATAAGATTAGCTTATGGGATCACTTTAGTTAATGCTCTAAATTCACAAATGATAATGATGTTGCACGTTAACCCAATCAAGGACACTCATAATCATGTATACATAGTTGTCAACCCGGTTACCGATATTGAACGAAAATATGGCATAAAGTTTAAGCACAACAAACGTGCAAGGCAAGGTTCACGATTACAAATGAAGGTAAGGACATACGAAGTTAAGAAAGTGGACTAAGAAGTCTTCTACAATATGTATATCCTCACAATATGATAAACTCTCCGCTCACCAAATTCCCACACTGTCTCACCCCCAAACTTGAACTTTATATAATTACATGGGGTGAGACGCAATTCCCTATTTCCTGCGGCCTTTTCCAAATCATCACTTCAATACATTAAAGGGACAAGCTTTTTCTCTTTTTTTTTTCCTCATACTTACACAAGATAAATGTGTACTTATTTAACCACTTTGCACACTCCTCAATGATCAATTTTTTTATTTTATTTTATTTATTTATTTTTAATTTTTTTTTTTGCTTGCCCTTTCTTTTCATTACATACACCCATTTCATATCTTTGGCCATAAACCATAATTCCCCAAATCATTCTCCCAATTTCTAGCTATAAATTCCCATCATTCCGTAATACACTTCCTCGTCAAGGTGAGTTTAACCTATTCTAAGTGCAAAAAGGTAGGAAATCGGGTATCAAAAGAAGGTGAACGGCGGTCTTTAATGTGCCATTATTTCATCCATTACTAGGCTCAAACGGGTGTTCTAGCGATGATTTTATTTAAGTGACTAGATAGACAAAATAAGGCCAAGAAAAGGGTTTAGAAACAAAAGCCATAAATACCGAATAACCTATTGACTTGTTATTGACAACCATGCAACAATGTTCTAGGGTCCCCGAACATACACCAAGTGATCCCCTAAATTATTCTTAAGTTGGTAACATGATCATGAAAATAATGTAAGTGAGAGGTGGTGCAATCATGCCTTTAGTAGTGTTAATGCAGTCCCAACTCTAGGTTAAACAATAGCACACATAATGGCTAATAAAAACAAACCCTCGGATCATCACCGACCATGGCCAACATCCCAAAATATAAAGAGAACAAAATTTTTAAAATTTTTCTATTTTTTGGAGGGTGACAACTATATACACTCCCCTATAAACCCAAAAACCCGGAGAGATGCCTACCCCCAAAATCAAAACATGCTATGTCCTCATAGTATAAGGAACTAAAGCATGCTTTGGGTTCGAAGGATGGCATGACATGATAAAATGAAAGCAAAATAAATGTTACCTAGTTGGGTTGCCTCCCAACAAGCGCATTTGGTTAAGGTCGTTAGCCCGACCGTTTCCCAGTTTGGATTTCACCTTTCTTCCTTTGGCCCACTTTGCATTCTCGCGGGTCCTTATCTTCATCTCGAGCCCCATGTACATTCCCCCTTTTATTTTATCATTTAGTACCACATGGAATTGTTGGCATCTTCGCTTCTTGGGCTCTTCCACTTGTGACCTCTCACCACTTTTTCCACTATTACAAGATGGAAGGGGTACCATAATGATGATCACGTTTTCATTGGGACCACTACGGGTAGTCTCATTCATATCATGAACCTCCTCACTATCCCTTTTCTCATCACCATATAAAGCAAACTCAAGCTCCTCAATGGCTATCTCATGCCATGTTTTCTCCACCGTTTTTGTTTCCTCCACATCCACTGTACAACCACTCGCATCATCAAAAGAGGAACCATCTTTAGAGTCAACATTGGAGATTTCATAAACAAAATTCTCCTTTGCATCTTCCAAAGGTTTCTCTTCGAGTGACTGATCCGTAACGGAAACATTAGAGATTTCATAGACAAAATTCTCTTCTGCGTCCTCCACGGTTTGCTCTCCATATTGTGGTGGTGGTTTAAAATATGGCTCAAAAAATGAGTCATAGATACACTCTTCCCCATCAGCATTTGGATACCAAACCAGGGTTGAAGGTTGCTCTTCCGCTTGCGTCTGTATTGGAGTAGTATCCAGCTCACGGTTCCTCAACATCTCTAACATTGTGATCATGTGTTCCTCCATCCTTTCCATAGTCTCCTTCAATGCTTGTTTTAGAGGTTGTGAAGGTATTGGGGCACAGTATGTTGGCGCTTGATTATTCCAAGTCATGTTTGCATGATTTTCCCACCCTTGACTATAAGAGTATGGGGGAGGATCGTATTGTGGTTGCCATGACTCGAAATAATTTCTTGTTTGAACCTGTGGATAATACTCAGAAAAATATGTCCTAAACGGACACTGATTAGTAGTATGAGAATAAAATCCACAATTCAGACACGACTCATACATGTTGTACTGGTTCATTCTATGAGTCTTTGAGTATACAATAAAGAAATAAATACTAAAAAAAAAACTAACTAAAAAAAAAGAAAAACTAAAGAAAAATATTTACACTACCTAAACAAACTTGTTAACCTAATCAAGTCCCCGGCAACGGCGCCAAAAACTTGATGGAGAAAATCTCCCTCTAATTAAATTACCTAGCAAGTGTACTAGTTGCCGGTGTAGTAGTATGCACAAGCAAGGGTCGAATCCACAGAGACTGGATTGGAAAACAAGAATGTTTAAAAACAGAAAAGTAAATAGTGGGGTTTTGGTTTTTTATTACGGTGAGGTGGCCGAATTGCAATCTATTTCTCTCTAACTAATCACACTTCGCAAATCAAGTCCATGTAATTGTTTAAGAGTTATTACGTTCTAAAAAACAGATAAACCTATACCCACTTGATTTCTATCACGGTATCGAATAGATATATTAATCAAAATAGTGGTCAATGTATCAATGCCCGAGTCACTGTAACAAGAGATACCCAGAAATTCTAAAGCCAATTTATATCTCAACATATAACTGAAACTAAAGAATTTAGAATGAATAATATTTTGATAAACAAGAATAAGAAATAATGAAAGAATTAAATATATAGTATAGAGATCAAGTATTGTTACTACCAATTCATGAATCTAAAAAATTAGCTACTAATAAGAATAAAATCAAGAACAAGAAAAATAATAAAGAACATCAAAACCTGGGATTAAATTGATGAAATCTTGATTACAATCTTGAATTTTGACTAAAAGTATGTACAAAGCATGACTAAAATAAATTGGATGGAGTGTTATATTTATACTAGGGCTAAGGAGGTGTAAAAATAGGAAAAACCCTAGGATTCCTTGTTGAAAAAGGATAAATAAAGTGCTGGTGGCTGGAATTCCCCAGGAGCCCTTCATATTTTTGAGTTTCCAGAAAAGTCCTTGAAAAATCCCCAAAGGTCCTCCAAAAATTCCAGAAAAACCTTTGGAATTTTGGAAATTACTAAAAAGCCCAACAATATTTTGGAAATTCCTCTAAGGTCCCTCGAAAATTCCCCTATGGTCCCTCGCAGGAGCGCGCGCTCGGTCCGGATTGGTGCGTGCGCCCTCTTTGTCCAGAAGGTCTGGAGTTTCGATCCAGTGTGGGTGCGCGCACCCTAAGTTTGGTGTGCGTGCGCACCTTTTGCTTCGCGGTTTGTACATTTTACGCGCAATCTTGGAGGCCATAACTTCGTCATACGAACTCCGATTTGGACGTGTAAACTATCGTTGGAAAGCTCTTTTCGAGTACTATACAATGGAATTGATTAAGAAGTGGTAAAATCTCTTTATCTTTATGTTCTGGTCCGTTCTTTATCCTTCTTTTTCGCACTTTAATGTACATGAATCCATGCATTCTTTTGCTCCTTCCCTATACTCATAAACACTCCAAAAACCATCAAATCACCCAAGGTTGAGAATCTAATAAGTCATAGAAGTATATGATTTGGATGGGTAAAAACTCATCCATCAAATACCCCCAAGCTTATCTTTTGCTCGTCCTCGAGAAAAAAAAAACAAATATAATACTATAAAACTACAAAAAAAAAAAAAAAAAAAAACAAATATTTTTGGGATGTTCTCAATACATATGGAAGCCGTTAGCCAAAAGTCTCAGGGTCCTCACACAAGTTCCATTAAATAGCTACCATTGAAAAACCAAATTGCAACACATACACACTACCAACTCGTTTGATTTTCCACCGCAGCATGATAGGATGAGTGATGTTGGTGATCAATGCGATCAAAATAAGATTAGCTTATGGGATCACTTTAGTTAATGCTTTAAATTCACAAATGATGATGATGTTACACGTTAACCCAATCAAGGACACTCATAATTATGTATACACAGTTGTCAACCCGGTTACCGATATTGAACGAAAATATGGCATAAAGTTTAAGCACAACAAACGTGCAAGGCTAGGTTCACGGTTACAAATGAAAGTAAGGACATACGAAGTTAAGAAAGTGGACTAAGAAGTCTTCTACAATATGTATATCCTCACAATATGATAAACTATCTGCTCACCAAATTCCCACACAGTCTCACCCCCAAACTTGAACTTTATATAATTACATAGGGTGAGACGCAATTCCCTATTTTCTGCGGCCTTTTCCAAATCATCACTTCAATACATTAAAGGGACAAGCTTTTTCTCTTTTTTTCCCTCATACTTACACAAGATAAATGTGTGCTTATTTAACCACTTTGCACACTCCTCAATGATCAATTTTTTTATTTTATTTTTTTATTATTATTTTTTTTATTTTTTTTTGCTTGCCCTTTCGTTTCATTACATACACCCATTTCATATCTTTGGCCATAAACCATAATTCCCCAAATCATTCTCCCAATTTCTAACTATAAATTCCCATCATTCCGTAATCCACTTCCTCGTCAATGTGAGTTTAACCTATTCTAAGTGCAAAAAGGTAGGAAATCGGGTATCAAAAGAAGGTGAACGGCGGTCTTTAATGTGCCATTCTTTCATCCATTACTAGGCTCAAATGGGTGTTCTAGCGATGATTTTATTTAAGTGACTAGATAGACAAAATAAGGCCAAGAAAAGGGTTTAGAAAGAAATGCCATAAATACCGAATAACCTATTGACTTGTTATTGACAACCATGTAACAATGTTCTAGGATCCCCGAACATACACCAAGTGATCCCCTAAATTATTCTTAAGTTGGTAACATGATCATGAAAATAATGTAAGTGAGAGGTGGTGCAATCATGCCTTTAGTAGTGTTAATTCAGTCCCAACTCTAGGTTAAACAATAGCACACATAATGGCTAATAAAAACAAACCATCGGATCATCACCGACCATGGCCAACATCCCAAAATATAAAGAGAACAAAATTTTTAAATTTTTTCTATTTTTTTGGAGGGTGACAACTATATACACTCCCCTATAAACCCAAAAACTCGGAGAGATGCCTACCCCCAAACTCAAAACATGCTATGTCCTCATAGCATAAGGAACTAAAGCATGCTTTGTGTTCGAAGGATGGCATGACACAATAAAATGATAAAATGAAAGCAAAATAAATGTTACCTAGTTGGGTTGCCTCCCAACAAGCGCATTTGGTTAAGGTCGTTAGCCCGACCGTTTCCCAGTTTGGATTTCACCTTTCTTCCTTTGGCCCACTTTGCATTCTCGCGGGTCCTTATCTTCAGCTCGAGTCCCATGTACATTCCCCTTTTTATTTTATCATTTAGTACCACAGGGAATTGTTGGCATCTTCGCTTCTTGGGCTCTTCGACAATGCACTACTCGGCCTCTCCTTTTAAAGTGCTCGGTCGAGCTGCTCGGCCGAGTCCTTTAATCTGCGCGGCCGTGCAGAACAAAATCTGCCAAATTCCAATTATGTCCTTTTAAGATTCGTTCTATTGTGTGTGACCCTCTAGGATTACACTAAGTTGGCAATGGACCAAAACATGAATCCATAAGATATGATTAGGTTCTAGCAAACCGTCATACCTACCCAAATAGTGTAACTAGATACAAGTTCGCATTCCTTTTAGAACATGTCATAATCCCTTTGTCCACGATGTCATTGAACACAAGTCATGGTCAACGAGTCAACTTGTATTGTTCAATACTTTCTCGATTCCGAATATGTTGATAATCCAAATGACATTGATCCAACCAATCCATTTGAGTTTGGCCAAACATTTCATCAACATCATTCCTTCGAGGGGCCCAAGCTTGACATCTCTCCGAAGAGGGACAAATCCATTTAGCTTATTATTCTTCCCTATGTGAATCTGATTATGCCAATCATACCCTTTATAGCTACCTGGTTAAGGGTAACGTTTGAATATGTCAAACATAATCTTCATCAAGTGGAAGACTATAATAACTTCATGTCTAAGGATTCAAATGACATAACTAATATGAGATATATATATGACATTGACCATGACATAAATCTCATACCGCAGGTCATGTCCAGTACCTTGTTCCAAACAAGTACCCATAAATCTAACATGATCATCCCATGATCATTTAGCCTTTATACTAGTGCTTAACAAGCTCTAGGGATGGAGATTATTATAAGCAAACATGAGCAACAATAATAATCTTAATATCTCTTTATCATCATGAATAAAATGATAACGTATACAACGTTTAACAAACGTGCCTAGGGCACCAACACCAACAATCTCCCACTTTCCCTAGGCCCAATCTCTAGGTATCCAATACCCATGGATCTAACATGAACATCATGTTTAGCTTGTGGAAGTCCCTTTGTTAGTGTGTCCGCAATGTTATCATTAGTTGGTACTTTGTATATATTTACGTCTCCCTTATAAACGATTTCTCAAACGATAAGAAAACGCCTAAGTATGTGTTTGGATTTAGGATGTGCTCTTGGTTCCTTTGCTTGATTCAATAGCACCACTATTATTACTAATAAGGTCTATTGGATTTAGCAATACTAGGAACCATCTCAAGTTCACCAATGAACTTATTAATCCAAACAGTTTCCTTTGCAGCATCCAATGCAGCAATATACTTAGTTTTAGTTGTAGAATTAGTGACTGTACTCTGCTTGGAATCATTCCAACTTACAGCTCCACTATTTGACATATGCACAAAACCCGATTGCGATCTTTTATCATCTTTTTTGGCTTGGAAGCATGCATCCGAGATCATCTTCCATTCCTCCATAGATCAAAAACGAATCTTTAGTTCTTCTCAAGTACTTAAGAATCGCTTTCAAAGCCTATCCAGTGATTCTCACTGGGTTCGCATTGATATCTACTCGTCATGCTCCAACCATTAGATATATCCGGCTTAGTACTTATCATGTCATGGTGGATTCAATTGCCGAACCAAATGGCATCTCACTTATTTTCTCATGCTCATCTTTTATCTTAGGACATTGTGTCTTGCTTAGAGAAACTCCATGTATTATTGGCAACAGTCCACTCTTAGAATTTTCCATGCAGAATCTTCTAATGACTTTGTCAATGTATGTACTTTGGCTTTAAACCAATTAGCTTCCTTGATGCCAAGGACATATGTGGTTTCACCCATATTTTTCATTGCGAAGCACTTTCCAAACAAAGTCTTTTCAGACTGACGTGTAGGAATGTCGTTTCCAATGAGGAATACATCATCCACATATTTAAATAATGAATAGCACTATGATCCTACTAATCTTCTTGTATATACAAGGTTCATCTTCGTTCTTGATAAAGCAAAACTCTTTGATTCATCAAAACGGAGATTCCAACTCCCAAAAGCTTGCTTCAATCCATCCAATGGATTTCCGCAACTTATATACTTTATTAGAATTTTCTTTGACTATCAAAACCTTTAGGTTGTATCCAATACATCCTTAAGTGAGTTTCCGTTAAGGAATGCTGTTTTTGACATCCTTTTGTCAAATTTCATATTCCAAATATGAAGATGTGACTATGATAATTCTAGTAAGTTCCTTGCTACCCATGTAAGTTTTCTTCAAGAAAACTCAATCTCATCCTTTAGTTTTTACACCTTAGGATAGAATGATCAAGTTCCAAACTTGATTATTATACATGGATTGCCTTTTAGATTTCATGACTCCAAGTCATTAATCTAAGTGTGGAGTGGACCTTGCATCTTTGATAGGTGGCAAACGTGTCATTTTCAATGAACTTTACCTCAATACTTTCTATTTTGAGATATCCAATATTTCTTGTTATAGATTGTCTCCTATCATGTACGCAAGTACTTTGTATAACTTTGAAAGGACTTTTCACGACTCTTTGTGAAAACTTGTTCAACTTCCATCTTAGGTTAAATTATATTTTCTAGGTCTCGAACCATTCGAGATATATTTTATTCTCACTGATTCTTTTTGAGATAAACCATTTATCTAGAAAAGTACCATCATAAGCAACAAACCATTTGTTTCTTACGAGTAAAATATTATCCTCAAGTTTCCTTAGGATATCCCATGAAAATATATTTATTAGATTTAAGTGTGAGTGTGTCCCAGACAGCTCATTTCCAAAAGGGTCTCACCATCTTAAATCTTTATGAAAGGCAAACCAAGTTTTCTTTCACCTTTTAACCTCTTTTGATGGAACTTAAATTAGTGTAATTACAGCGGTTTCCAATTCATAACCCCAAAACAAATAATGGAAGATCAATTTGACTTTATCATCTAATGAACCATATCCAATAAGGTTCTTACACTTCCACGTAGACACATCATTTAGAATGGTGTTCTTAGTGAAGTTAATTGTGAAACCATTTCACAATCTTAACGATGATTGTCAAATTCTTGGTTTAATTATTCATCATCATGATTGAATCAGAATCTTTGAACAGTTTTACCAAGTCCGACCAAAATTCTCTTTTAGCATTGCTACTTAATGCACCATATACATGGACATGTATTAGGCCAAGTAAGATATTAGCCTTTCACTATTCATAGTAAAAGATGTCTTGGTCCAAGTAAATAAGATTTGCATAAATCATATGATTCCAAATCATATGAATTAAAACTCCGTCCCATGGAATTTTAGATATGCATTTCTCAATTATTAGATCAAAACAATAATGCATAAGAAATTTAATTTTCATGCTATAGTCTCAGTTATTATTTTGTTCTTCAAGATTTAGGATAAAAGATTTATTTATATGATAACACAATAAAGTAAATTATAATAAATAAAGCACTTTTCTTATTCCAAATAAGAAATAAATATCCTTCATTATCTTATAACAAAACAATATTTTCTACTTACTAAGTAAAGTCACTTTACAAGTGTTCTACGAATAATGTTGCAGCCATTGCATCATTACCATTCATAGATCAAACTTTACTATAAGAAGTCTTTCAATTTACTAATTATTACACATTCATACAAATGTGAGATCCACATCCGGTATCCAATACCCAATAATTAAATTTAGAAAGATTATTTTATAACATAAATATCCCAAGTGGTAGTCCCACTACCATTCCTTTTGTTGATCGTCCAGAATTTTGACTACAATTCTAAATGGTCAATCCAATTGCCACTTTACCAAATTGCATCCATTATAGTTATAATTTTAACCATAATTATTTCTTTTAGGTTTGACAACTTTTGTCTTACCTTTCTTTTGGCACTTGGCCCATTTCCATCATGAACCATGAGCACTGGAGAACCATGAGCACTGGAGAACCATTTAAATGGATAAAATTGAATATCATGTATAAGCACGAAACAAATTGAGTAAGTTCAACGGGGAAACTCAACATGCAATTAATTTCATGTTTTTGTCCAATAGATTTAGGCATTAAGGAACATAAGCTCATACATATGATAAAGGAACACTACAAGAAAAACCCACTTTAAAGGCATTCATTTGTGCCACCAATGTGCTTTTTGGTGGCAATTTTAGCTCAGTGGCACTATATAATCAATGTCACTTCTAAGGGTGCCACGCTAGTAACAAATGCCACTAGCATTCTAATTAACGTCACTTTATCATGCCACTAATATAAATCTACATTGTCATTTAGTAATGCGACCATAGGTCGTAGTGGCATCCAAATGTGCCACCGGAATTACTTCAGAAACATCATGATAGTGGTACTACAGGGATAAAGAAATAACTAAATGAACTTTCTTTGGAATCAAAGAAAATCTTAATAGATGAACAATTTTTTTAAGAGCTATAATCTTTTACTACCTTCGTTCCATAATAATTTTCCAACTTTTTTTGTTGTTACTATGAATGAATTTGGAGTAATAATTTTAAGTTAGTTTAATTATACGAATGAAAATATAAAACTTGTAAATGATATATGATCGATAATACTATCAATAACAAACTTTTAATTTTCATTAATTAAGATAATAAAATAAAACTAAAATTAGTCATTTAAGTTAATTTGTGATATTGAGAAAAAAGTGCAAAGATTATTATGAGATAGAGGAATATTGTTTCATAACTATTTTTTTATTCAACTGGAAGGAAAGTTAACAAACAAAAGCAATAATTATTCATTCTAAATCATTAGCGTAAGTGTGTGGCTCACCCAAGTTATGAATTTGAGTAGAATGTCTTTTTCTAGTTTTGATTCCTCCCCTTTCAATCTCTATAGTGCTCACCTGCATTGAAAAAATAAATAAACTAACTTAACGTCTGAGCCAAAAAAAAAAAAAAAACACGCAAGGAAGGAGAAGGAAGGATTGGGCTTGGGAGATGAATAGCAATTGTGTTTAGTCCATATATCCAAATATCCATTCTCAACATGACTCTTCAACTTTTGAGTCTCTTGCGCTTCATTACTTACCTTTATGCACCAACTTGAAATGTATTGAGTCTTATTCTATTATTTGATTAATGAAATTTGATTACTTGAAAAGTTACATTAGATGAAAAGTCACACATTTAAATGCACACCCTACCTAGTCTACATTTCTATTCTATATATAAAAGTATGAGTTCTATTAGATACTAACATATTTTTATAGAATACTATTTTCTTTATATATGTTCTCTATACAACTTATATAAAGAGAAAAATAATTCAAAACTACTCAGTTTCATATCTATTCTTATCAACTGATATTATTACATAGGTAGCCAAATGTGAAAAGACTTTGGAATTGAAACAATCATCTTACATGGAAGCCTCACAATCAAGATAAACCATTTTGTTGCTTATGTGTCATTCCCATAGTTGGTTTCACTAACTTTAAAGTACTATAAGTATAGATTTACACCGTATACTCGCAGTATTAAATCAACCATTAGAATTAGGTTTAGCACTTTTAGAGCTGTCAATTCGGGACAACGGGACGGGACAGGACAAAACTATGATGTCCCACAAACCATACGGGACGGGACGGGACAAATTTATCGCGGGACTGAAATTCCCCGTCCCATCCCAAATCACCTCGGGATGCGGGACAACGCGGGACGAATACGGGATAAGACGACGCGGTAAAAAAAGACGATTATTCATGTTGAAACGAGCATTCACCGACCACTTGAAACTGCATATTCTAAAGTTTATAACAAAAATATAAAATTCAACTTCTTACATAAGTACATAACAAAACTAGAAATTGTCATAATTTGAGTTTATAATAAAATCCAACTCCAAACATTCAAACATTTGAGGGGGAAAAAATTGCAGTAGCTTTTCAAGCTCACAGCAACAGGCAAAAAAAAATGCAACTTGGACCCTTTTGTATAATTGGGAGGTATGGAGAAGTGAAGAGGAGAAGAGAGGAGGAACTGACAGACGAGAAGGAGAAGAGTTGTTCACGCCGGAAGAAGAGAGATCAATCGCCTCGTCGTCGGTCGCCGGATCACTCGCCTTGTCGCCGCCGTTGTAGAAGAACGAGTTCATCTTTGCAAAGTAGTCGCCGCGGCTAGGGTTACTGCTGGTTAGAAAATTTGGCCATCGTTTGTGTAATTGTGTTTTTGGGAGAGGTAAAATGCCAACTGGGTTGGGACTTGGACTTGGCTTGGGTTTCAATTTTGGGCCTAGAGTGTTATACTTGGGCTAGCTTGCTTGGGTTTAGCCTTGGGTTTAAAAAAAATGCGGGACGTCCCATTTGTCCCGCGTCCCATCCCGTTTGTCCCGCGTCCCAAACGGGACATCCCGAATAGTCCCGCATTCTAACGGGATTACATTATACTGTCCCGTCCCGTCCCATATGTATAGCGGGACGGGACATCCCGACGGGACGGGACATCCCGACGAGACGGTCCCAAATTGACAGCTCTAAGCACTTTCATGCTATATGTTGATAAGGTGCTATAGATCTCTTCCATTGGCCTTGGCCAATTGAGGTAGGCTACTACAATGAGACTTATTCACCGAGATATTTGAGGCTGTTTGATTGAATTTGACCTATTTTAAGGCTTAAAAACATCTTTAATTTTTTTGTTACCGTAGTTGTCCAAAACAAAAAATATACTCCCTCCATCTCAGCAGAAGTGTCACCAATTTTTGGGACACAGAGATTAAGAAAAAGGTAGTAGATGTGTGGTAGAAAATGAAGAGAGAGAATGAGTGGGGGTAAATAGTAGTGTTGATTGAATAAAATGAGTGGTGGAATATGAAGAGTGAGAATGAGTGAGATTAAATAGTGGGGTTGGTTGAATATAAAAGTATTAAAAATTTGTCATTTTGGGTAGTGACACTTGTTCTGGGACGGACCAAAAGGGAAATAAGTGACACTTCTGCTGGGACGGAGGGAGTATAACCTAATTTTTGTTCGATCAAAAAAATATAACCTAATTTTATTATGATAAAGACTTGGGTGAGACCGTCTCACAAGATGAGACGGATCCACCTATGGATCATCCATGGATCATGCCCACAACCCGCCAGCCTAACCCGCCCAGTTGTCCTCTTTGACCTCGCAGCGCACGACACGTGTCGCCTTTAAAAAAAAAACCTCAATAATTTTAAAATGCTATATCTTGAAATTTTGAAGCCATTTTTTTTTTAAAAAAAATACCGTTGTGTTCGTCTCAACGAGACAAACAAAACTAGATAGGTCATGATATGGTTTGATTTTTTTTTTGATTTTTTTTTAAACATACTTTTTAACACAAAAAAAAATGGAGCTGCTCGTCTCCTGAGATGTAACACTATGTTATGATAAAAGTAACTGTTTCATCTTTAAAAAGTAACACTTTTTACTGTCAAACGTAACAGCAGTTTTGCAAAAAAAATTAAATAGTTTGATAGTTTTTGTGGTTAGAAAAAGTAATATTTTAAAGTGTAAAAGATTGCATATATGATTATAATTTTCTATATAAATGAATGTAACATTTTTTTTTAGTAAATGTTATTTTTTTTCTTTAAAAAAAGAGTAAAATTCATGTATATAATCGGATTTGCATTTCTATTGAATGTAAAATCCTAGAAAAGTGTTACAATTGAGAAAAAAAATGGTTACATTCATTCATTATAAAATGTAACATTAAGTTTAGTTGTCAATCTTATGTTATCCTTAATCTATTTCAGCAAAATTGTGGTACATTTTTGAAAAAAAAAAGTGTTACATATGAGAAAAAAAGAAAAAAGTGTTACATTTCTTTATAAAAAGTGTTACTTTTGCTTGCAAGCAAAAAATGGCAGGGAAAAAAAGTTGGAAGGCAAAAAAGAAAAAAAAAAGCTTGGCTGGCTCGGCGGCTTGGCTTGGCTGTGAGACGGTCTCACAGGAGTCCACCCCTTTTATTATAGGGAAAATTGCAACTTGGTTACCCATGTTTTGTCAATAGTTATAATTGGGTTCCCACCAGTGTAAAAGTTGTAACCCCATAGCCATGTTTGTTATTTTGTTGCAAGTTGATATAAATTCCATTAAAAATGTAACTCCTGTTAGAAACATAAGACATGTGCCTCGCACATAATTTTAAAGGGGCAAAATGGACATTTTTTCCTTAAAAAAATGAGCAAAAAAATATAAGTGCTAAATTAATTTATATCATCAATACCCACCACCATCTTCCCGCCACCTTCCCGCCGTCATCATCCACCACCACCACCAACTCCAACATCTACTTCACCCGTTGAAAGGGCCACAAAATTCATAAAAAAATCCTCAACACCTCAAGTAGTATAATAACTAAGAAATATAAGGAGTTTATTGCAAAAGTGACATGCGTATTTTGTGCAATATATCAATTTGACTCGCGTACTTTAGAAACATCAAATGTGGGTTGCGTACTTAATGTTTTGAAAATTTTGATACCACATTTTTAACACTCGTTTGAAACATAACTGGACATGTCATATAAGGGGTAAAAGCGTAAGAAATAAAACTTAAAGTCCTAAAACAATAAATAACTCTTGAAATAAGGTTACTTAAATAATTCTATTAGAATATAAGGTTTAAATAATAAGATTTTCTCTCATAATATTCATCCGACAAACTCGCCGTCACCCACCACTCCATCTGCCGAACGGCGATTCCACAAGAAAACTACACTCCGGCAACCCTCCTGTAAAACCCACTAACATCGTCGCCTCGCCGCCGCTTGCACGGGTACACTAAGCTCGCTCTTCCTACCCCCAATTCTTCGGCGGCGGTTCCAATTTCTCCTGTTATTACATCAACTGCTTTTAACCCACATTTGGGTACTCCAGAAAGAAAGGTTAGGGTTGTTCCGACGACTAATCCTGCTTCCCTTAAGTCGACGAAGAATGGGCTGCTCCATCCGCCGCCGACGCCACTCATTCGGTCGTGTACTGCTCCGTCTACTACATTCGATGTAGCTTTCTGGGCAAGGGTTTCGTTAATAGTGAAGGCAAATTGATTAGTCCTCAGGTTCGTTGATTCTTCGTTCATAATTAGGGATTTTGTTGGGTCTAATTTAAATTCTCATTTTTTTTTTTATAGATTGTTGTAGTTAGGACACAATTCTTAATTGTTTTTATGATTAATATTGAATACGGTGTTTTGTTTTTTCGTATCCTACAATTTGATTGTGGGATTTTGGGCCCTATATCAGATTTGATAGAATTTTAGATTGTAGAATTTAGGGTTTAGATTTTGCCTATTCTTGTGCTGATTATGAAATTTATTCTTGTGCTGATTATGAAATTTGGGGGAAATGTAGCGGCTGAAGAGAATTAAGGTCTTCAAGTTCTATTCCTTACACTTTTACCCCTTATAGGGAGTGTCCGTTATGTTTTTAACGAGTGTTAAAAAAGTGGTATCAAAATTTTCAAAACACTAAGTACGCAACCCATATTTGATGTTTTCAAAGTACGCGAGTCAAATTGATATATTGCACAAAGTACGCATGTCACTTTTGCAATAAACTCGAAATATAAGATTTAAAATCATATCTAAAGATGGGAAATCAAAACTTCCCCAATTTTCTTCAAGGCCAAAATATGTTTACCACCCCAAAGTATACACCCATTCCCACTTTGCACCCTCACGCGAATTTTATCCCAAGGTGGTACTTTAATTAACCATGAATCCCACTTTTCCCCCTGGCACCAAACGGCGTTAGAAATTTAACAAAAAATGGTCATGTGCATGTCATGTGAGGGATTATTTAGCCATTTTCATTGAAAACAGAAGGGCATAGATGTCAATTTGTTGTTGGTTGTGGCAATCAACTTCTTCCCAGACAACTCACCAATAGTCCATAAGCACCACCCCCGTTTCCCCATATTCCGGCCACCCCAACCCAGATTACCGACATCCCAACCTAGATTTCGGCAAGCACCACCCAGATTCCGGCCGCCACCACCTTGTCTCCCGAAATCCGGCAACCACGACTGCAAATTACTCGAATCTAGCCACCACAACCAACATTTTTTCTCAAAAGTCAAAGATTCAAAATTATTGAAAAAAAATCATATCTTGTGAAACTAACAAATCTGGATATGGGGGAATCGTGCCGGAATTTGTTGGTGTTAGTACCCTAGGCACGTTTGTTAAACGTTGTATAAGTTATCATTTTATTCATGATGATAAAGAGATGTTAAGATTATTATTGTTTCTCATGTTTGCTTATAATAATCTCCGTCCATAGAGCTTGTTAAGCACTAGTATAAAGGCTAAATGATCATGGGATGATCATGTTAGATTTATGGGTACTTGTTTGGAACAAGGTACTGGACATGACCCACGGTATGAGATTTATGTCATGGTAAATGTCATATATAAATCTCATATTAGTTATGTCATTTGAATCCTTAGACATGAAGTTATTATAGTCTTCCACTTGATGAAGATTATGTTTGACAAATTCAAACGCTACCTTTAACCAGGTAGTTATAAAGGGTATGATTGGCATAATCGGATTCACGTAGGGAAGAATAATAAGCTAAATGGATTTGTCCCTCTTCGGAGAGATGTCAAGATTGGGCCCCTCGTAGGAATGATGTTGATGAAATGTGTTGGGTATGAATATTATAAACCACTCCTATTACCTAGATTTGATTGATCCCATAACCTTAGTTTACTTTTTGTGGACTTTAGGCTTTATTGTAAAAAGTTTTATAACTTCATTATTTTAGTCCATTTTTAGTTTAGCTAGGCTTAGAAGATCAGCCCCTCAAATTTTGAAGAATATAGCTGCTGTTGATTTTTCTGAAATTGGCCAAGTCTACCTTCCTCAACCTAGCGACCGCACTAGTGACCGCACAACATCTTCGACCGCAGATCTTGGCGACCGCATCAATACCAAGTAAAGACAAACTTGATTTAAACGTTGCAAATTCAAATTTGAATTTGGTCGTACAAGATAGTACATCTGGACCACTAACTTCTGCAACTACAAGACAAAGATGTGAGCTCCAATCAGAATGCTCCAGCTCATCATCTTCTAACAGCTATCTCTCTCACCCAAGGCTAAAATAGCCCTTACTTTCTTCATTGAAAGTGTGCTGAGATTCAAAGAGAGAAATTGCTGTTGAAATACTTGGTGATTGAAGATCATACTCAAGATTTCCAGAATCATTTGAATCTTCTAAACTTCGCCTTCAAATCTTCAAAGATCCCCAGCAAACCTTCAAGATCATCAAATCTCAAGCCCAGCAACACTTAAAGATTCATTAGGCTCTCAATCATATAGATTAAATAGAGCTATTGATTTCTTACACACACACACCCGATTGATCAATCACATAGATTGCATCATTAGGGATACACAGGTCTAAGTCTAGGATTTGTTCTTCATAGAAAGTAGGTGTTGATTCAATACTTCATCTTTGTAATTTGTACTCAAGAAGAATCAATATATCCTCCATTCAAAATCCAAGACTGACCATTTTGGTAAAGGACGTAGATATTTTAACAGATCTAACCTTTCCAAATCATCGTGTCATTTACTTCTGCAATTTACATTCTGCAAATTTACTTTCACCTATTGTTCTTACTGTTCATATTAATTTTGTTTGTCGTTTAGTGTGTTGATCTTTACAGCTATTCAAACTTCTGTGAATTGTGTTTGTTGCTTGCTTATTGCCTTAATTACTACTTCTGACTACTTATCATTTTACCAAAACTCTCAGACACAAACCTTCATTTTCAACCTATCTTGTCAGTAACCTTGCTTACCACAAATCGCCGACCGCAAGGTTACCTTCCGCAATATCTCTGACCGCAGCTGTTGCTTACCGCAAATTGAATCTTTCAAGTCTCTATCTTTGCCGACCGCAATATTGCCGACCGCAATATTGCTGACCGCACTATTTGCTTACCTAATCGTTTCAACTTCAAAAACAACTCTACTTCGTTTTTATCGAAAACTTCCGCTGTATATTTTACTTTGAACTAGTGGTTTTTACTTGACCATAAAACTCAATAGTAAGCATAAGGTTGAATTTAGAAAAAGGGTTGATAATTTTAAATAGGCTATTCACCCCCCCCTCTAGCCTCTTTTCATACCCTTGTTGTGTCTTTGGGACCAACAAGTGGTATCAGAGCAAACAACTTTATAAAACCTCTGTTTTTCATGCTTAACAGCTTGGGTGCCGATTCAAAATGGCAAGTCAGAAAACTATGGCAACTGTTAACTTCACTCATCAAGGAGCGTTTGACGAAGATAACTTTGACGTATGGACGATGATGACTTTGCTATGTTCGTGAAAAGATTTCAAAAGTTCAGAAAATCAGCAAGGCCCGGATCATCAAGCAAAGCTCCAGCAAGGTTCTCAAGGAGCAGTTCAACAAATAAGAAAGAGTACTCCAACTTCTCCAAGAAGAAAGAGGATCTTGTTTATTTAATTGCAGAAAAAAACCCGGTCATTTAGCATCAGAATGTCCAATTCCCAAATTCGAGTACATGAAGAAGAAAAGCAACTTCACTCCTAGATACTCGAAAGCAAAATGGAATGGTCGCTGAAGAGGACTCTGCCACAAAAGAGTTAGCTACCTGGATAGAGTCAGATTCTGATGAAAGCAACGAGGATTCTGAAGAAGGTCACATGTTTGGTCGTTCATTCCGATGATGAGGATGATAATGAAAATCGTCGCTCACCAAATGCAAAACCTAAACGGATAAGCTATACGGCTGATGAACTTGCTGAAAAGGGATTCCAACTCCAGTTCAAAGGAATGGCGGTCTTCTATTTTCTAGATGTGATGTAAGTGCAGCAAAGAAGGCTCAATACAATCCCAAGGTGAAGGAAGTTCTGCTTACCAATCCATAAGTCAAGTTTGACATTTCTCCCGACGAACAAGAAAAGATGTTTATGAAAGCTGAACAGGTAATTAGTAATTTTCTGGCATGAAGGAAGCTTTAGAACTTTCAACTGAAGAGATTTCCCAGTTTAAGACGGAGAAAACTCTACTAAGATCTGAAATCACCCTCCTTAAGGAGCAGATCAGAGCATGACTCCTCTTACTGATCGAAAACCGTTTCTTAGAAGAACAAAATGTCATATTTAAAGTTAAAAACGATGATTGGTTGCTGAGATAAATGACCTTAAACGGATCACTAATGAGTGGACCAATTCTCGTGTCACTATGGAACAAATACTTGAATCCCAAAAGTCTAGTGGTGATAAAGAAGGCTTGGGATTCCAAACTAGTGACAACTTTAAATGTGCATTTTGTTGTGAAAGAGATGAGAATTTTACCCAGCAAACTTTGGAAGAGTCGAAGGCTAAACATCATGTTTCAAAGGGTGTAGGACAAGAATCAAAGAAGAAACTAGTGTTCAATTATGTCTACCCTAAGAAACAAACTGGCAAGGCAAAGTTGAAAGGTATTGCCATGGATGAACCTGCTGCTGCGGCAAGCACCAGCAAGGTTGCTGAGTCTCCCGACCGCATGTACTTGCCGCGAGGTCAGTCGAACGCACCAAGGAAGTTGGCTACCGCAAGGAAACCGATGACCTCGGGTAGTGGCAAGGCGGCAAAGTTCAAGTGGATGAACTTTGTAAAGGCGACCTCATCCATACCAGTAAATGATGTTGTGCTGAAGACTTCGACGAAGTTTGTTAAACCTCAGTTGGGTGGCTTCCACCATTGTTCTGTGTGTGATGATTATGGTCACAAGGCTGCTGAATGTCTTTTAAGATTCACACCCAATCCTAGAAGTTTAAACCACCTTCTGTGAGGCAAGTGTGGGTTGTCAAAAGCTGCTAATCTAGGACCCAAAATAATAAAGGGGACCTCGATCTTAAATGTTTATTTTGTAGGTCCTCTGCCTAATGGCCGGGTCACTCCAATGAAACTACAAGTTTATGGTATCTCGACAGTGGATGCTCAAGGCATATGACCGGAGATATCAACCTATTGGAAAGTGTCCGTAATGAAAAAGGTCCAGCAGAGTTATTTTGGCGACAACAGTAAAGGAAAGACCATCGGGTATGGAGTCATCAGAAAAGGAAAAATAACAATCCAAGATGTTTCTCTAGTTACCGGTCTAAAACACAATCTTCTCTCAATCTCACAATTTTGCGACAAAGGATTGCAATGCCACTTCACTTCAACTCATTGTCTTATTAAGGATGGCAACTCCGGCGTCCACTTTGCTCAAAGGGATTCGTAAGAAAAATGTTTACATTGTTGATTTCAATTCTACTTGTATTTCTTCTAATCTCTGTTGTAGCAAAGAATGTTAGTGAAAATAGTTGGCTTTGCATAACAAACGACCAAGTCACTTGAACTTCAAGTATCTCTCCAAGATTGGTAGAGAAAATATAGTTCGTGGTTTACCCAAGGTAGCTGATCACCACGATGAAAAGTGCTCAGCTTGTCAACTAGGCAAACAACCAAAATCGTCTTTCTCCAGCAAGACGACTCCGTCAACTTCAAGATGTTTGCAGCTACTACATATGGATTTATTTGGACCTGTCACTACCGCAAGTATCAGAGAAATAGATATACATTAGTTGTGGTAGACGATTATTCAAGATATACGTGGGTCGAAATGATGATCTCCAAAGATGATTGTTATGACATTTTGACCGCGCTCTTTAGACAGCTCCAAACTCAAAAAGAAGACGACCTAGTCAGTGTTCGATCCGACAACGGAACAAAATTCAAAAACAACGGCGTCGCTCAATACTGTGATGACCATGGCATTGACCACAATTTTTCAGCTGCTGGAGTTCCACAATAAAATGGTGTTGTGGAAAGAAAGAACAGAACGTTGATAGAGGCAGGAAAAACGATGCTTGCTGAATCGAAGCTACCTCAATATTTTTGGGCTGAATCCGTCAACACAGCTTGCTTCACTCAAAATCGATCCCTCATCAACAAGACCTACAACAAAACTCCTTATGAACTTTAGAGAGGAAGAACCCCCAACATAGCATACTTCAAGATATTTGGATGCAAATGCTTCATACATCTACAACGGTAAAGAACATCGAGGTAATTTTCTTCCTAAGGCCGATGAAGGTATATTTGTTGGGTATGCTAAACACTCAAAGCTTTTCGTGTATTTAATAAAACCACTTTTAAGATAGTAGAAATCTGTCCATGTAACTTTGATGAACATTCTCTCCTTGAGCCACATTTGGCTCCAAATGTTGCTGATGATTTTGTTGAGCTTAATGAGACAGGCACGAGTCGACCACAAAATCAGTCAACTCAAGGAAATCCATCTACCTGAACAGCTCCTCTACCTACCTCACATGAAGCACCAGAAGCTACCACATCTGCTGCTACCTCAAATGGAGTTGAAGTTGAAACACCCATCAATATTGAAGAACCAATCCCTCAACTTACCTATGATTGGGATGGCACAAATGATGTACCACTAGAAGATTTTCAACAACCATCAACTCAACCAGACCTACCACATGAAGTGGCGAGGTCAGAGATCACCCAATTCAAAAATATCATTGGTGATCTACATTCCGGTGTTCGAACAAGACGATCAAATTATGATGCTCTTACCGCATTCATATCTCAAGTTGAACCCAAGAAAGTTGATGAAGCACTCCAAGACTCAAGTTGGGTTGTTGCCATGCAAGAAGAGCTCAACCAATTTGAAAGATGTAAAGTTTGGAACTTAGTTCCTCGACCTAAGGATCAAGGAGTGATTGGTAACAAAATGGTGTTTAGAAATAAGAGGATGAGAATGGAAGCAATTCACAAGAAAATAAAGCTCGGTTGGTTGCACAAGGATATAGACAAGAAGAAGGCATGACTACGACGAAAATTTTGCCCCGTTGCACGGCTTGAAGCTATTAGGATATTTTTAGCATATGCCTCTTACAAAAGATTCAAGCTTATCAAATGGATGTGAAGAGTGCATTTCTCAACGGCGAACTTCAAGAAACCGTCTATGTCGCTCAACCGCCCGAATTTGAAGATCCCAAATTTCCACAACATGTCTACAAACTTCAAAAGGCTTTGTATGGACTCAAAAAAGCTCCAAGGGCATGGTATGATACACTATCTAAATTTTTCCTAGATAAAGGTTTTAAGCGTGGTAAGATCGACACAACTCTATTCATTTCTAAATATCATGATCATATTTTACTTGTTCAAATTTACGTCGATGATATTATTTTTGGTTCCACTAACGAATTGTTGTGTAAAGCGATGTGAAAAGCTAATGAAAAAGCAAATTTAAGATGAGCATGATGGGGAGAATTGACATTCTTCCTCGGACTTCAAATTAAACAATGTGCTGAAGGCATCTTCCTCAACCAAGCAAAGTACACAAAAGATCTCATAAAGAAATTTGGACTCGAAAATGCAAAAGCATACGACACTCCTATGGCTGCTGGTAACAAGTTGGATAAAGACTTGAAAGGTAAGAAGGTTGATCAAACCTTGTACCGAGGTATGATTGGCTCTCTCCTATACTTAACTGCTAGTAGGCCCGATATCATGTTTAGTGTTTGTGTTTGTGCTGCTATCAAGCGGATCCTCGAGAAGCACATCTTATTGCTGTAAAACGCATATTCGTATTTATCTAGGACTATTAAACTTGGACTTTGGTATTCCAAAGATTCAAATTTTGATCTTATAGGTTACTCAGATGCAGATTATGCAGCATGTACCATCGACAGGAAAAGCACAAGTGAAACTTGTCATTTCTCGGAAATCGACTCGTTTCATGGGCAAGCAAGAAACAAGCCTCAGTTTCCGTATCTACCACAGAAGCTGAATATATAGCTGCTGGAAGCTGCTGCTGTCAAGTGCTTTGGATGAAACAACAAATTGGTCGAATACGGAATCAACGAAGAAAATTGTCCAATCTATTGTGACAATACTTCTACCATTGCTGTGTCCAAAAACCCTGTCATGCATTCGAAGACCAAAATATTGATATCAAATACCATTTTCTCAAAGATCATGTGGAAAAAAGGTAATACCATTCTAGAGTATGTGAGTACTGACATCAAATTGCAGACATTCTCACCAAGGCTCTGGACTCCAAGAGGTTTAGGTCTCTCAGAGGAGAAATGGGTATGCTAGAACTCTAAATATCTCGTCCTTATGATTTATGTACTAATGTTTGGTTTTCCAAGTTTCTTCAAACAAGTAGGTACAAAAATTGCAAAGTTGAAACCTCCTTACCTCAACAACGGTTAACCACTTGTGGTCGACCGCTTGGTGTTGACCGCACAAGTCTGTGCTACCAATCGTGCCTACCGCATGACTGTCGACCGCATAATATACCTACCGCAATAGAAAAAGACATGTATTTATCACTTTAAAGAAGTCCTACCCACTCATCGACCGCATGCATCTCAACTATCGACCGCTCAATGTATGGTCGCCGCCACTCTATGGTAACCATCCACTCTAACCATTCTAATTACGCACTTGTGGACTCCAGGTAAGTATTCTAACCTTAGAGATATTTAGTAGATGGGTGTTTTGACTTCAAGGGTATAAAGGTAATTTTAATTTTCCCTCGCTTTTATTTATTTCAAATCATTATATCATTGCTCCGCCGTCATTGGTTCTCACTTGGAGACGAAAGGACTCTTTCTCTGCCAAATCTGATCTGCAGAGGTTAACCCCCACTTTTCCACCTTCTCACCCCCCCATAACCACCTATATACTCACCTCCCACTAACATCCTTCCCACTCTCTCTGCTCCCACTCTCTGTCTCCTTCTCTCTCTCTACAGTTTCTCTCTCTAAAATTTCTCTCTCTCTCTGATCCTCTCTATATCTCTCTATATATTCATGGCACCAAAAGATAAATCTCATAAGAAATCATCCTCTCTTCATCCTTCTTCTCATCAATCAAAAATGGTATGGTTTCCACTCTAATCTCTCTTCATTTTGATGAATTTTGAATTTTATTTGTGTTCTTGGTGGGTTTATAAACTTTTCATATTCTTCCCACATTCTTGATTTTGGTGATTTCTTGGCTTCAATATTGCTTGATTCTTGTTAATATATAATAGTTTACATCTCAATATATGTTTCTTCGAGTTTATTTGGCTGGAATTGAGATATCTTCTCATCTAGGTTTCCGAAATTTTGCCCCCCCATTTCGCTTTCCTTCGATTTCATGCATTTTGATTGATTATTTGTTGAAATTGATGATATTTTCGTGCTTAATCGGCTTTTCGAAGCAATATACATGATTTTTATTTGTTTTCTGCAATTTTTGCAACAATCTGGGTAGATGCTACAGTAAACTGCTCTTCGTGTTCATGCGAATGTTCTTCGTGTTCTTGAGATTACACTTTTTGATCTATTCTTGTTGTTACACACACTTGAAAGGTGTTTTTGTGCGTTTTGATCCTCTATGTTTTCATTCTAACTAAATTTCTTGTTTTCGACATTTTTTTGCTAAGTATATCGACCGCATGCTTCTTACGTATCCTTTGTCTACCGCATGATCTTCCTTAACGCATTGTTTACTTGCCGCGTCTCACTTGCCGCACAAGTGACCGCACCCTTAATATTCTTGCTCTAACTCTCTATTTTTTCAGGATACAAAACACTTTCTTCCTGGTCTTCATGGACATTGAAGATCTCAAAGAAGATGCCATTGGAAGAAATCTCATCAAACGCTTTGAAGGCTCTGGATTCTGCCATTCTTCACATTTGATCGGACTTCCATGTCCCTGCCTTGTTGATCAATTCTTTGAGACCGTTACAGAGGAGTCCGGTCGCAGCAAATCGGGGAAAGATGGTTAAGTTTCTTCGTGCGGAGATAGAAGGCATTGAAATGATCTGGATGTTGTTAACATTGGTGAAGTTCTTGGAATCAAAAAGAAGTTGTTTATTGTCTATGCCACGACCGTAGCTGATGATGAGCTCAAGGCACTGGCTAAACAGTTGATTGGTCACAATCTTGTTACCAAGGTGCCCAGAAAAGAATTTGACGAAGTCATGTATCATATCAGTCATCTGGTTGGTCACTCCATCAATTGCAAGACTGGTAATCAAGCTCACTTCAACAATACTCAATGGATTCTCTCTGCAAGCAATCTATCTGTGCAAAGACATAGATTGGTGTCAGATTGTCTACGATGCACTGAGGGATAACATCATTGCTTATAATAAAGCAAAGGACAAGGGCACTATCAAGTACCGCACTCACAGAAAATTCATTACTTTTCTCATGACTCACATTAAGGATATTCGCAAAATCATGGCAAAGAATCGCGAACTTCTCCTTCCCATTTCCAAGAACAAGCTCTTTACCGTCTCTACCATGAAAACCAATTTCCGTTTTCGTTTTGGAAATCGTCTCTATAAGATCTATCATGCTAAGGATCCTCGTGAGCCATATGAGTCCCCTTCCAAACATAGGCAACCCTTGCCTGCATCTAGTGATGAAGATGACGATGAAGAGAGTATCTTCCTGCCGCCCGGTCAAAGGTAAGGCAAGGGATTTCCGCTGATCCTTCAAGCAAAAAGTCCTCTGCTGCCGTTGGAATCAAGATCAAGGAACCAACCGCTAAATCAACCCATTCCATTTCACCTCCTCGCAAGTCGACCGTTCCATTAAAGTCACTTGCCGCACCATCTGTCAAATCTTCCAAAATTCCTTCGACCGCATTTTCTCAGGGGGAGAAAAAGAGAATTCATTCTCTAAGTCTGGTCAAGGTTGTTAAGAAAGCCAAGGTGCCGCTTCTCCAGTGTTTACTCCTACTGGTTCTCCTCCTCTTAACATAACAGAAGTAGTTGATGTTGCTCCTACTTTGAAACAGGTTGCAAAAAAGTTTACTCTCTCAGGGATGAATCTGATAGTGAGAAGACAGATGATGAGATGAGAAGTCAAGTGGTTCTGATAGTGAAGCTGATGAAGTGATGACGATGATAATGATGGTGGTGAAGAAAAGAAAGAGGTTGATATTGGTAGTGAACAAGGAGTTAGTGATGAGAAAGATAAGGACGTCGATGTTGATAGTCCTAAATTCGACTGCCCAGATACTACCGCTCCCCAAACAACCACGGTCGATGATACTGACCGTACTACTGACCGCTTACCCATTACTTCTCCAACTCATTCTCCGGTTCCAACTCCTCCTCTCCAGTCATAAATGCCGATGTTCCAGCAACCGCAGGGAAAGTTGCCGCACTCCTTACCGCTGTCCAAGCATTGACCAAACTCCAATCTGACAATCAGTCAGCTATTGCTCAGCTGACCGCAGAGGTCGTAGACCTAAAATCTTCTTAGGCTGATTTGAAACTTGAGCTCTGCTATCTACCTTCCAAAATGATTGATACCATAAGGGGGAGACAGTAGCCATAACAAAGACTGTGAAAGATATTGTTCGTGGAAATACAGTTCAAGTTCTGCTGCCGTTCAACCCTGCCACACAAGCCACTCCGACCGCATCTACATCAACCGCAATGTCCACTGATTTCTTGGTTACCCCTCGACTCTTGAAGGAGGCTCTGACCATTCAAACCAACGCCTTTAACCGTGGACTTTCACGTGAGGTTGTTGAGGCCTCCATTGAAATTCACAAGCAATGGATATGGTTGAAAAGTGATTTGGTCCATGAGCTGAAAAAGATCAAGTTCAGCATAGAAAAGGAAGTGGATATTGCCATCAAGGCCTCTCTTGAAGCTCTTACTGAAAATCAAGCAAAGAAGCTTGAAGCAATCAAGGCTGCTTTTACCAATTGGAAAAACCCTGCTTGATTTATCAAGGAACCAGAATTGAGGAACTGACTAACACTGTTGTTGGTTCTTTTCAAGTTGTGAAAAAGAAATTGGAGACATTAGAAGAATCAGTTCAGAAGTCAGTTTGGGAGCGCAGTTACTGAAGGATCCATTCAAGTTGCTGATGCTGGTCATGGAAATGTTCATCACAGGCTGAAAATGATGAAGCAACAGCATTGATTTCCCGACCGTGAATAGCTTTGACTACATGCTTGCCAATGCATTCACGTGCCCCATCATTCCTGAATATGAAGATGAAGTGAAGATCCCCGGCTTGGATATGTGAAGCTACCGCTTTGATGACCGCATTACTTTTTGATGACCGCACTATGTTACTACTTTGATGACCGCACTATGTTACCGCTTGATTTGATGACCGCATTACTTTTTTTTTTTTTTTTTTTTTTTTAGAAACCAGGGCGGCACCTGGGAAGATTTTATTAATTATAAAATATAAGTACAAGAGGGGGAAACCACCCGACTCATTGCCAGATATGAGCCGGACCTCGAAATCCAAAAATAAACCAACTCCTCAAAAGGTAAACCATCTAAAAAATAAAAAGCCTGAAAAAATTAAACCAAAGAAACAATCCTAATAAATTCAAATGAGCCCAATGATCCATCAAAAGTCCAAGACACGGGCCCGTGGCCTCTTTTCAACCGAAACGAGTCCGTATGCCTTCCTTGCACTCAAGAAACTATTCCACAGAACCCAAACACCATAACCAAGCCGCAGCAAACACCAACAACATCAAATAATATCGACGCTCAACATAGTATCCACTTTCATCAAAACGTAACGCGTCCAAGACACTCCGTGGAAGCTCCCTTGACGATGACCGCATTACTTTTTGGTTTACTGTTTTGTAGGCTGGATGCTAGGACAATTTTTACTTCTGTTTTTAACTTTTATTTGGGTGTGAACACAACAATTATCTCTCTTTTGCTTTGTACTCTTATTCTCCAATGCCTTAATGATTTGGAGTACCAGTTATGTTTGAGTTGTTTGATGATGTTCATATCTCTCATACATCTTATCTTTTTGAACTGCATCAAAATATTTCTATCTTCTAGGATTAGTCTTTTATTTTCTTTTTAGGATGATAGAAATCTATGACATTGACTTACTGTGTGTTGCATTGACTTGGGGCATGAACTT
>JAOWBW010000221.1:74749-145617 GCA_026119855.1 Campanula takesimana
CAGAAAGGGGCATCTGATGGGGTTAGTTCGGAACCAGACATTGTTGAGGTAGATATTCCAGACTCGGGTGGGAGCAGGACGGTTCATGATGACCCAAGATCAGGGGTCACTGAAGATGAACCACATACTCCAGGACCGGATATTCCGCTGCGCAGATCCAGCGATTGCGTGGATCTCCTGATAGGTATTCTCCTTCAAATTTCTATTTGTTGTTAACAGATAGTGGTGAACCGGAGTGTTATGCAGAGGCTGTTCGTATGTGCCTTAGTGCTAAGTGGAAAGCTGCGATGGATGATGAGATGGACTCATTGAAAGCCAATAAACTTGGGAGTTGATTAAACTCCCTAAGGGAAAGAAGGCATTGCATAACAAGTGGGTTTACCGGATCAAGGAGGAAGCAAACGACAGTAAGCGTTACAAGGAAAGGTTGGTTGTAAAGGGGTTTCAGCAAAAGTATGGTATTGACTACACCGAGGTCTTTACTCCTGTTGCGAAGATGACCACTATCAGAATGGTTCTGGGATAGTAGTGGCAGATAACTTATTGCTGGACAGATGGATGTAAAGACGGCCTTTCTTCATGGCGATTTGGAGGAAGAAATTTACATGAAACAACCAGAGGGATACTTGTCTAAGGGTAACGAGGAACTGGTTTGCAGATTGACTAAGAGCTTGTATGGCCTTAAACAAGCTCCTAGGCAGTGGTACAGGAAGTTCGATAGATTCATGCATGACATTGATTTTATCAGATGTGAGGCGGATCATTGTTGCTACTTCAAGAACAACGGATAACGGGTACATAATCTTGCTGTTATATGTGGATGACATGCTAATAGCGGGCTCTAGCAGTAGAGAGGTAAACAGATTGAAGGCTCAGTTGTCAGAACGGTTCAAGATGAAGGATTTGGGGAGGCCAGAAAAATCTTGGGCATGCGGATTGACCGGGATAGGGAGTCGGTAAGTTGGTTCTTTCACAACCAGAATACGTTGAGAAAGTCTTGACAAGATTTTGCATGGAAGAGGCAAAGCCAACGGGTACACCATTGGGTATGCACTTCAAGCTATCCGAGAAGGACTCACCTAAGGGCAAGGAAGAGCGTGACAAGATGGAGGGACTCATATGCTTCGGCAGTGGGGAGTCTAATGTATGCCATGGTGTGTACAAGGCCGGACATTGCACATGCGGTGGGAGTAGTCAGCCGGTTCATGGGAATCCTGGAAGCAACATTGGGAAGCGGTTAAATGGATTCTTCGTTACTTAAAGGGTACTGCTGGTAAGGCTCTATGTTTCTCAAGCAAGGAGGTCGTGTTAGCGGGTTATGTGGATACGGATTTGGCATCGAGTGATCTTGATAAGAGGAGAAGTACTACGGGTTATGTTTTCTACATTAGGTGGTACGGCTATCTCTTGGGCTTCTAAATTGCAAAAGATCGTGGCTCAGTCGACTGCAGAAGCAGAATATGTGGCAGTGACAGAGGCAAGTAAAGAGATGGTATGGTTGCAGAACTTCTTGGGTGAACTTGGGAAGACGCGAAGTGACAATGCTCTCTACAGTGACAGTCAGAGTGCAATTCATCTAGCAAGGATCCGGTGTTTCACTCTAGGACGAAGCACATCGAACTGATGTTTTCATTACATCAGGCATCTCTTGGAGAGGAAGATCTTAAGGCTGGAGAAGATTTTGGGATCGGAGAACCCGGCTGACATGTTGACCAAGGTGGTAAACCTTGAAAAGTTGAAGCTATGCGTAGCTTCAATTGGGCTTAGAGAATAAGAGAGGAGGAAGGCACTACCATGTTCGAGGTGAGAACTAGGACGACACCAAGGATGAGTTGAAGAATGGATAACGGGGCTTATATATGCGGTTGATCTCTAGGTGGGAGATTGTTGGAATAGAGGACCAACCGGTACTAGACTTCGGAGAAAAAGGAAGAAATTCGTCGGAGTGGACTGACACTCTGGGTGGCCGCCCAGGGTGATGATGGGCGACCGCCCACTTGATCAGTTTGAAATCATCAGCGGAGTCCAAGAGTGGGCGACCGCCCATAGGCAAAGTGGGCGCCCGCCCACATGTCGGGACAGGTTTTTTGCTGAGTCGTTTTTGGGCCAAATTTCGGGTTCCTTTGTCCATCTAGGGTTAGGTTTACATTCCTGGGTGTATATTAAAGCATAGTTCCGCCCTTAAACTCATTGTAACTTCATACAAACATATTATAGTGCAAGATCCTGGCTTGGTAGTGCCCCCAGACGTAGTCAAACATATTGACGAACTGGGTAAACAATTTCTGTGTCTTTCTTTTGCTTTATTTCTTGTGCTTGTTTGTGGTGCTATTATTTTCTTGGGATATTGCTTGGGTGTTGGAGGGTCAATTCCACAACATGAAATAGATTTTTCGGCCAAAAGAAATCGAAAGCTTCAACTATTTTTTCTTTTGTTTAATTTTGGTTTGAAGTTGGTGTATAATTTGTATTTGAAGTCATAGTTTGGTTTGTGTGGTTTTGCAAGTTTTCCTTTGTGTTTCATAATGGGTTTTCGATTTGTTTCAAACTGGTGGTTGTTGGGTTTGAATCCTAGAAATGACTTGACTTTAGGTATAGATCTCATTAAGTCTCGTTAGTTTTTTACTTCCTTTAACATTTTTGGATGAAGTTAGGGCCTTTGGACAAAACGAAGGTGTATTTTAAGTAGAGATGTTAAAACTGCTAAAAATAAACAAGAGATGTTAAAACTAAAGTGAAACTAAAGTACGCGGGTTAAAAATGTCGATTGCACTTTGAATATAATTTAATAATAAGTGACAAAAATTATCAACTAGTTTTCCATTCTTTTCATATGTGAAACAAACTCACATTTCCACCTTCTATCCATTTATTTGAGCTATAATATTTTTATCATCCAATCTTCATATTGGACAAATAAATGTATCATTTTCATGTTCTCACGGAGTAGAACATGAACCTACAATAATCTTTTTCCAACGACAAACGATTTTTGCAAGGAAATGTGAAAAATTTCCTTCACGCACAACATACTTTTTCAGCAATCCCTCACATGAAAGAAATTGAGAACGAGTTTGGTGATAAAGGTCATCAGACAAAAACTTGCATACGAAGGTGTGGGGATATTGCCTATTGAAGGTTCGCTCGTACAAACATAATTACTCTACTCGCAAGTCGATAGACATGATGTCTTTGAATCGATATGTTTTTTGTGTAGCCGATCATATACTTGACACAAGTAATGTCTTAACATATTTCATTTCTCATAGCTATGTTCATTTATGGCCCTGGACATACGTTTGGTTTTGCGAGAGAGTCTAAGAATTGAGCCTCACACAACTCAAAGCGGGCCCACTTCTCTCTCACATAAGTGACTTCAATTCTTAAAGGTAACCCATATCACCCCGCTCGAATTTTCGACGCGTAAGAATCATTAAAAGGAAATATGCTTATCCTTGTCCTTCGAGATGTCACTAATAGTGTTAGAGTAAACAAAACTTGATGAGAAAAAAAAGAAATAAAGCATCACGAGAATACAGATTTACGTGGTTCACTAACTTGGCTACGTCCACGTGGAGGAGGGAGAATATTATTATCACTGGAGAAACAATTACAAAAGATCACATTAATCTACTTTGCACAAATTTTGATCACAAAATTCTGACTGTACAAAATTCCTGACTGTACAAACCTAGATGTAGAATTATTGATCTCTATATTCTAGTAAAACTGAGCAAACTGAATTAAATTAGGAATGGAGTATAAAGTACTGTATATGTGTATCCTACATATCCTAACTTCTAATTCCATAAGGATACTTAATTATCCTAATCCTTGTTGGCCATGTTAAACCACTCTGACCAAGCCAAAAAAAAAAAAAAAAAAAACGATTTCTAGGCCCATTTACTTGCCAGCTAGTCGATGTCAATTGCATTGCCATATTAACGTCAATTGCATAGCCAACTCTGAGAGCATTCGCCTAGGAGTAAATTAGAAATTGACCCCGCGTACTATCAATTTATTGCAATGTTACATCTGTACTTCCAATTTCGTCAATCAAACCTGCGTACTATCATTTGACAATCAATTGAACCTCAAATTTTATCTGCCGTTTAAAAACTAACGGTCTTGAATACATATTTTTCAAATGTGGTCCTTAAAGTTTTGTTTTTTTGCAATGTACTCATCACTCTCATAAAATTGTTAAATTTTTAACTGGAGCCTAACCATAGATGACGAGTTCACCCACCACTACCACCTATTCTCCTAAATTCCGGCACCCACCATAAATCCCGGCAACCATCCACCATAAATTCCGGCAACCCACAATAAATATGATATTCCTTTTTTAACCCTCTTTTCCTTAATTTATAAACCTTGAAAAAATTAGAAAATAAAGAATATATTCTCTCCTCCCTCAGAAGACACACATTTTCGCCTTCCACTCCAAATCCACCATTTTCATCTGATCAAAAGGTAATTATCTATTTATGTATAAAATCTTTGAGAATTTTATTTTTTGTGTCAATTTGGTTGAATTCAAATTGAGTACAGAAATGAGAGAGGGGGTGGGGTTGTGAATTTATAGCAGTGGGTTTCTCGTGTGTGGTATTTGAACGGGAAACGAAACGCGTCTGAGCGGAAAAAGGGGAAATTTCGAGATTTTTAAAAGTCATTTTCTCCGTCCCATTTTTTAAATTTTTTCAAGGTTTATAAATTAAGGAAAAAGAGGGTTAAAAAAGGAATATCATATTTATGGTGGGTGCCGGAATTTATGGTGGATGGTTGCCGGAATTTATGGTGGGTGCCAGAATTTAGGAGAATAGGTGGTAGTGGTGGGTGAACTCGTCATCTATGGTTAGACTCCAGTTAAAAATTTGACAATTTTATGAGAGTGATGAGTACATTGCAAAAAACAAAACTTTAAGGACCACATTTGAAAAATATGTATTCAAGGCTGTTAGTTTTTAAATGGCAGTTAAAATTTGAGGTTCAATTGATTGCTAAATGATAGTACGCAGGTTTGATTGACAAAATTGGAAGTACAGATGTAACATTGCAATAAATTGATAGTACGCGGGGTCAATTTCTAATTTACTCATTCGCCTAGATATCTGTGTACTCCTAGATTTTATGGCTTTGCTTCAAGCCTTAGCCTAAACTTTTCCGTCTCATTATACTCTTTATGTCTCGTAATTACGAACTTGTTAATTTAATTCATTTAAATTAGGCGTTCCCAATTTCAAAGGCATTAATCCTAACTAATAGGAATAGACTTGAGGTTTGACCCCCGCAGTGACACTTTTAACAGTTAGGTGGTCCCTTTTGAATCTAATTTTTGGGATCTCCGGTCATCTAGATTGGGTTTTCCATTGTGTTTAACTCTAAGAGGCTTAAAGTCTCATTCCTCTCCACAAGTTACAACTAACTCTCATTCTAACCATTTGGTTAACGGTTCCGTTAATCATTTTGACTTCGCATAGTCAAATTAGTTGAGAGTAGTTTTCTAATGGTATTACGTCTTTGACATATATGTCAAGACCTCCATTATATATAATGCTTTGTGTTCAATCAATCATCAATTGACTCTAGCAATACAACCAATTGCTATCATAAGCTTTGTCCCTTGAAATATCTTCAATAGATTGGCGCAGCCTCTCGGCTTTCTCACCACATTTATCTAAAGCTATAATTATGGATTCCGCTATAGATCTATTTATAACATTTTTGTTTATAATATTTCCATGATATAGTCTCTCCAATTAATATGAATACGAATCCCCCCGCCGACCTTAAGTCTTTGATTTCTTATATCCAAGTAGCATCGATATATCCTTAAATTACCGATATATGTCTAGTATAGCGTAATCTTTAATTTCAAAAGCATCTCAAGCACCTTAGTACTCTCATTATACATTTTAGGATTACTAGTTTACCGACTCATGATATATCTTTGTTTGTCTATATTTTATTGTTTTATTTCCCTTCATTTAGATTATGTGAAGCATCTATTTAATTCATTTCATTATCTTTTGGATGTAGGGATTGAAGTGATGGATTAGAGCAAAAAGAACTTGCAGTAGCCTTTTTCCTTTCTTCTCCAAAACAATTTTTTTTTCTTTTCTTAATTTCCAGCAATTGCAAGGAGCAAGAATAATGAAGATGTTGATAACCTCCATGTCTAGCTAAGTTTTTTATTCCATTTAAGGGTTAGTTTTATTACGCAATGTGAAACTTTATGCTTTAACTTGTTCTTGCTATTTTTCAATATAATTATATATTCATTTGGATTTGATAGAAATTATGAGTTTGATGAATTGATCACTCGTTTAATTTATATTTTCTTACATACTAATCTAGAGCAATATGTTGATTTAGTTGTGCTATCATAGCTATGATACCATATTAAAATTGGGTCCTTATCCCTTAAAATGCCTTATTAAGGTGTGAGATATCCAATCTTATATAGTTGGCCAATTAATATTTTACTTTTGTTTAGATTTGGTTTTAACATCTCTTGTTAATTTTTAGCAGTTTTACCTCTCTACTTAAAATACGCATTTGTTTTGTCTAGAGGCCCTAACTTCATCCATAAATATTAACTTCATCCATTAAGTAAAAAAAGTAACGAGATTTACGAGATCTATAACTAAAGTCGAATCATTTATTACGATTCAAACCCATCAAGCACATTTCAAACACAAATCGAAAACTCATTATGAAACACAAAAGAAAAACTTGCGAAATCACACAAACTAAACTATGATTTCAAATACAAATTATACACCAACTTCAAACCAAAATCAAACACAAAAGAAACAATAGTTGACCATTTTGATATTCTTTTGGCGGAAAAATCTATTTCAAGCACATCAAACTCTTTGAGTGCAATCGAATTCAAACCCACAAACAATGGTTCACAATTTTAAATTTGATTTTATAACCCAAAAATTAATTTCAAATTACACACACTACTATGTGTGTTTTAACTGCTTCATTGCTTCTATATATAGAGAACTAAGCTAAGTCTATTTTTTTTATACTTAGCTAAGTCTCCATACACATGCTCAATCTCTTTTTTTCAAGTAAGTCACCCTAGCCTCATGATAATTAGGACCTTTCAATCCTCTTCCATACTCCCCAACCTTTCTAGCATCTCTTTCCATAATGGAAACTTCACCAAATTAAAACGCAAGCATTTTTGTAAAGCATCCTACAAATAGATCTAACCACGGGATCCCTCTTCTTAACCATTTCATTCATTGTTTTTTGCCTTACTTTCCCCCCACCCTTGTTTTTCTCAACATAATAATCCACTTTTCGCTTATGTCTCGCATTTTCATCTTCTTTCTCATCAAAACATTCCTCATCTCCTTCAATAACAACAACATTATACTCCTCATCTAAACCCCTCTCCTTCAAAAAAAAAAGTTTTCTAACCTCATCGGGACACCCTAAACATTTACTCACATTTACTATGTGAGCCGGCAAGATAATGTTTCATACGAGTAACTCCACCCCAAAATTTTTTACCACAATGATTACATGACAAATGCATCCTATTTCCATCAATTTTCTCACAATGTTGGTAAGCAATATCTTCTTTCCTTTTTCCCATTTTCAAGAACCTAAAAAATCCTCAGAAGTGTAAAAAAAAATTATGCTTTCATTTACACTGTAAATAGAAAAAAAAAATCAATTTTATGCATACAAAACAGATTTTTAAGGTTCTATAGCACTTCTGAGTGTATGTATATATCTTTAGTATCAAGAAGAAAAATCATTTTCATGCTTCCAATTTACAGTATAAAAATTTTTATACATACATATAAATTAGGGTTTAAAGAGGGAAAAGACTGACACAAACAAAGAGACATACGATTTCAAGAGAAGATTAAGGGTCGCTGGTTGCCGTCGCTGGGTTTCGGCGCATGTAACTCTTCAACCTCCGTCGAAGTCTCGCTCTCTCCTCTCTGTCGAAGTCTCTCTTCTCTCCAGGGCCAATTTTTGCTTTTAAACGTAATTTAATTAATTGACCCGACCCAGACCATAAATCCGACCCAAACCCTGTTTTAAGTGTATCGTTCGTATCGGCTACGCAGGGACAAATCGATACAGCTGTACGATACGTATCAAAACTATGTGTATCGCGTATCGTATCGCCAATACGTATCGCGTATCGCGATATTTGACAACTATGGCTCATATAGTTAATCAATTATTTATCCAAGTTGATGTGAGACAAATGAGGCTTCAACACGTCCCCTTGCGTTTAGGCCGGCATAACCTTTGGCTCTACACGTGGACCATTAACACGCAGAGAGAGTTCCAAGTGTGAGAATAAGCTGGACTAAGCCGTTAATAGACTATGTTTAAGGTTTAACCTAAAAACCAATTATATCTGTACATGTTTCGCTCCGTTGTTTATGAGCGTCGACCGTAACTACTTTCTTCTACTGGTCATCTTCTATTTGAAGCCCTACCTTCTTAGACGGCGACTACAATTGATTCGAGCAAATATTTTGGGTTCCTTCATTTTTAATATGGATTTAGCTTTGAATTGGCCTTGGTGTTTGTAATCGAGGTTTAAGCATGCAGGAGCAATATGAAGAATGTCTGATCTAAGAAGATGGGTAAAAGGTGAGATTTTTTTTCAATAATCAAACTCCATTTGATTGGCTTAGACGTTGATTTTATTTGTGATTGGTTTTGTCCTCAGTTTGATTACGTTTAGTCTCATTTCTGTTTGTACATTGTTTTATTTTTGATCGATGTCTCCTCAATTTGATTTTGTTTGTTTCACAATTGGATAGGGAGGTGATGGTGATACTAGTAAATACAGTAGGAAAACCCATTTTAACGGCGCCGTTAATGGCGTCGGCGAACCATGTCTCAATGAAAATGTGGGGTTATGCAACATGGCATTTCTCAAGTGCAGAAAGCCTATCCAAGACTTTGCAGCAGTTTTTATCATCCAGCGAATGTATAGCGGTAAGCTTAAATTGGTACGCGTTTAACCAACCATTTATTATTTGATTATGTATAGTGGTGATCATTGTTAATTTACGATTATAAAATTTTAATTTTGTAATTAATTTTTGAAATATATAGAATAATTTATTAAAGAGTGTACATAAGAATAAGCTTGAAGACTTTTACTGACGGTACACAGTGGAAACATCAAAGCTAAAAAAAATAATTTTATGCAACTTCATTCCCTGACTATCTTTCTAATTTATGCGACAAGCTCCCTAGCCTAAAGCATAATTGAAGACGTAGTCTAACGGTTTACTCGCATCAATGACATGTTATTATTTATTTTTTTAATTCACATTAGAATTATTATTTTAGGTTTTCAATTGTATAAGATAAGCACGAACGTATTGTTTTAAGACCTATACGAGTTAGTTGAGGAAAGAACCGAAGAAAGATCCGAGCAACCATGGAGAAAAAAATACAAGTTATTATTAATTTAATATATTTTAAATAAATATCTTAAGTTACATTCTCTAATGAATTAATGTTAAAATATCCGTCCAGTATCGACGGTTACAGAGAGTAGTGTTTATTAAAATCATACTCCTCCGTTTCAAGTAAGTTGAAACATTCATTTTGAAGTTGAGAAATTAAAGATATAATATTATATTAAAAATGAAAGTAGTGAGGAAGAGAGAGAATTAGTGGGGAGGGAAATAGAATGAGTGGAGAATAATGAGTGGTTGGGAGGAAGAGATTGAATGAGTGGAGGATTATAAAAGTAATAAAAAACTTTCATTTTTATATTGTTGCAACTTAAGTGAAAAGCCCTAAATGACAAAATGTTTCAACTTACTTAGAACGGAGCGAGTATCTCGTGACCATATCGCGAGCGATTGTAATTTGTAAAAATAGATGCAAGTACATCCATTATAGGAGCAGTTCTAATTAGAAAAATGGCCGGTACATAGTTACATAAATAAAGTTAGAATCAGCAAAAAAAGAGAGAAAAATGAGAAAAACACGAAAAGTGCAATTATGCTGAAAAGTAAATTAATCTCAAATGCTAAAGGTGGCAAAAATTATCATATTTTTGGTAGCACTGCAGCGTTTTCATGGTGTCAGCGATTACTTGCCCGTCAAGTAGGGATGGCAATCTATCCGAACCCGCTCCGTATCCGGGATGGTCCGCACCGCAGCGGGGCGGGTTTGGTAGTCTTTTTTCAAAACCCGGCGGGTTGCGGGGCGGGTTTGGTTGCACACCCCAACCCGCGGGGCTCCGCTCCGCCCCGTATACTAATATATGCAGTAAATTACTATAAATGTGTTGTAATTGTATACTTCGGGTGTGAATGAGATGGTTGAAATTATTAGATTGAGCTTAAATTTGATACAATGTTGTAATTGTGTTGTAATTGTATATTGTTGAGCTGTTGGACTCTTTAAAGGCTGGGCTAAAGCCAAAAAAAAATGTGATTATGAACCATACGGGGCGGGGCGGAGCGGATACGGGTTTACTAGTTGGCGGGGCGGGGCGGGTTTGGTATAAGGGAAGTTCCTTGAGGGGCGGGTACGGTTTTGGTCAAACCCGCCCCTTATCCGCCCCGTTGCCATCCCTACCTTCAAGCGCTTCTACTCTTGGTTTGGATAAATTCAACCGCCCCCCACATAGTTTGGATTCATATTAATTTCGACCCCTGACGTTAGCATGTACTCGTTAATCACCCTTCTACTTTGATAAATTCTATCCTTGCCCGTCAAATATATAGGTATGTGCTCAAATGAGAACCTAAATATCGTGAGAACCGTGAGAACCAATCATAACCATTAGATTAGAAAAAAAATCGAGGGTCCATATGTTAGATACAATTGATACACTTAGATACATTACAAAAAATTCAATTACACTTGGATACAATAGGTTAATAAGTATTGTATCTAAGTGTTGCACTTGGATACACTATGTTAAAAACTAATGTATCCAATTGTTTTTCGAAAATTAACTAATGTATCCAAGTGTATCCAATGTATCTAACATCTGGACCCTTGATTTTTTTCTAATTTAATGGTTATGATTGGTTCTCACGGTTCTCATATAAAATGGTTCTCACAGGAGCGCGACCCTATATGTATCCAATGTATCTAACATCTGGACCCTTGATTTTTTTTCTAATCTAATGGTTATGATTGGTTCTCACGGTTCTCATATAAAATGGTTCTCACAGGAGCGCGACCCTATATATAACCATTAGATTAGAAAAAAAATCAAGAGTCCAGATGTTAGATACATTGGATACACTTGGATACATTAGTTAATTTTCGAAAAACAATTGGATACATTAGGTTTTAACATTTAGTATCCAAGTGCAACACTTAGATACAATACTTATTAACCTATTGTATCCAAGTGTAATATCGATATTTTTGTAATGTATCTAAGTGTATCAATTGTATCTAACATATGGACCATTGATTTTTTTTTCTAATCTAATGGTTATGATTGGTTCTCACGATATTTAGGTTCTCATTTGAGCACCTACCTATATATATATATATATAGGTAGGTGCTCAAATGAGAACCTAAATATCGTGAGAACCGTGAGAACCGTGAGAACCAATCATAACCATTAGATTAAAAAAAAAAATCAAGGGTCCAGATGTTAGATACATTGGATACACTTGGATACATTACAAAAAATTCGATTACACTTGGACACAATAGGTTAATAAGTATTGTATCTAAGTGTTGCACTTGGATACACTATGTTAAAAACTAATGTATCCAATTGTTTTTTCAAAAATTAACTAATGTATCCAATGTATCTAACATCTGGACCCTTGATTTTTTTTAATCTAATGGTTATGATTGGTTCTCACGGTTCTCATATAAAATGGTTCTCACATGTGCGCGACCCTATATATATATATATATATATATATATATATATATATATATATATTTATTCAATGGGACTATGTTTTTTTAATTATATTAATTTATAAAGCCACGAAGGCTATAAATAGACTAACATAAATTTCCTAACGAGATTCAAACTCGTGACCTCTGCAAGAAGCTAACACCGACTACCGCTTAAAGGTAGTGCTAGCTCTTTGGTTATTCAATGTGACTCTCTAGCTAGCCCACTCACAACCGTTTTAGTATTTCATTAAAGTGAAACTGTGTTAGTATGAAGGAACTATGGAATGACCCTAAAGTTGGGTGACCAAGATAAAAATTTTGATGATGGAAGAAGCACTCTCTATGATATGTATCTTAAAACATTTTTGTTCCATCCATCCCAAAATAATGTTCCTACTAGTTTTTAATGCAAGTTAAAAAAAAAAAAAAAACAATAATTAAAACATTATTTTAGTTTAATTTAATTATTCTAATAAAAATATAAAATTTATTATCAATAGCATTAATAATAGTGCATAGTTAACAAGTTTTATATTTTCATTGAGATAATTACAATTTACGAAAATTATTATCAAAATTCCTTCATACGAAAGTCAGAATAAAGAGAGAAATATTGTGGGACTTCGGGACTCTGATTTTTGTCATTTTGATGGATCTGGTATTAATGCTTTCATATTTTAAAAATTTATTCATATTTTCTTTAAGGTTTATACTTTAATTTTGAAAGAGAAATTTATTCATATTTTCTTTGTTAATAAATTAAAGTATGAACCATACCCCAAAATAAATTAAAGTACGAAAATTTATTCATATTTTCTTTGTTTTGGGGTATGGTTCATACTTTAATTTTGCACTTTTGTTAATAAAAAGATTAGAAATGGGCAAACATTTCATTTCAAGTTGGTCGAAACATAATCCACAACACTATTTAGGGTAATTTTCAGATTGGTAACCTGAGTTTGTTGAAAGCTTGCAATCCCCAACTTAAAAGTTCAATGTTGCAAATTGGTTAGCTAAGTTTGTCAATTTGTTGCAATGTGATGACTAAACTAACTTTTCGTTAATTTTATAACAAACCTAAATACGTGTGCAATGCACATGACTTTTTAAAAGGGAATCCTATCAATTTTTGGAAGTGTGCAACTCAATCAACACATTGCAAATGTGTTTAGGGCTAAAAATTAACATGATTGCCCTTTTAAAAAAAGTCAATGTGCAACAGTTCTGTAAAACAATTAATGAAAAGTTAGTTTATTCACCAAATTGTAAAAAACTGACAAATTTAAGTAACCAATTTACAAAATTAAACTTTTTGTTGGAGATTGCAAACTTTAAACAAACTCAGATTATCAATCTACAAATTGTCCCACTATTTATAGTCCACGGAGTTACGTAAGCACTATGTTAAGTAACTATTACCTCTGTCCCGCTTTAAGGTTCTTACTTTCCTTATTAGTCTGTCCCAATTTAAAGTTCTTACTTTGTTTTATTACTTAAAATGGAAAGTGGGACCCACTTGTCATTCTCACAACAAAAACTCCCTACCCACTTTCTTCCTCCTACTTTACTTTTCATACTCACAACATTTACTTTTTATTAATCTCTGTGCAAAGTCAAACTAAAAACTATAAATTTGGACGGAGGGAGTATTTTTTATTATTGTTATATAAGTATTGTACAGATAAAGTTGGTAAAACATTATTAATATTTACCATTTGGAGGATAAAAAGTCTGAACCTTTTGGACGATCCAAACAAGAAAATATGAACATTACTCTGATTTAGTGGGATTACAACTCATTAAAAATAATACTAATAACTATTTTTCATCTTTCAATAAAATAATTATTGAATACTCTTTCCGTCCCAACACAAGTAGGACTAGAGGAGTGGGCACAATAATTAAGAAAAAGTAGTGAATGTGTAGTAGAAAATGAAGAGCGAGAATGAGTGAGATAAATAGTAGTGTTGGTTGAATAAAATGAGTGGTGGAAAATGAAGAGAGAGGATGAGCGGGGTTAAATGGTGTGGTTGGTTGAATATAAATATATTAAAACATTTCCATTTTAGGCAGTCTCAATTGTTCTAGGACGGCCTAAAAGGGAAAGAAGTTCTACTTGTGCTGGGACGGAAGGATATAAATTATTGATCAACCGTGGAAAGAACTTAGCAAGCTGTGCGATGCAAAATATGGTAAAAACTTGGGCGATAGACGGATCCACCCATGGATCTTACCCATCCCGCCCAGGTCAACCCGTCTACTCTAGCCCATTTCTCCTCCCAAATCGCGAAATGTGTCGCTGGTAATAAAAAAAAAACCAATAACTTTTTTTTTTTTTTTCCAAAACGAAGTAATGCATTGATTAAGTGCAAAGAATACAAAGTTGAAGATGGCCATCCACATAAATCGGTGGCTTATCCCATATAGCAAGCACCATAATGACACTTACAAACACATAAGAAATGTAAGAAGAGGGATAACAAAAGATTGTGTTCGTGCATAAAGTTACACCAGCATTCTTGATCATCCACCTTGTACCTCTTGTAGCAATACCCTGAAACGCACAAATACCTCTCCAAGCGTAGCTTGGACACTGTCATATATATCGGCATTCACAAAATTCTCCACCGGAAAATATTTAGCGTTGAAAATACAATGATTTAAGGCTTATGAGTTAGCAATAAATTGCCAACCAAGCTTTCCAAGCCATGCTATCATCCTCCACAATGATTGTCGGAAAACAAACGAAAAAACCAAGGCTCCCACGACGGAGAGAATGCAAAGGCTCTCACAAAGAAGAGAATACAAAATGATCAAACACCATTTCAATTATATTCTTCTTCACTTATTCAAAATCTAAAATGAAAGAAATGAAAAGAAATGAAAAAAAGCATAAAACAAACAGATCTGGAAGTAGAATGAGAGAGAGAGAGATCTGTCTAAATCTAAATCCAAATCTGGATTAAAGAGAGAATTATTCGAAAGAAACTTACAAATTAATGGAAGAAATTGAGAGGGTTGGAAAAGAAGAGAAAGTGGGCAGTTTCTTTTGTTTTTTTGAAGCAGACAAAATTGAGGACTGTGAATAGCCCAATAACTTTAAAATGATAGTATATCTTTAGATTTTTTAGTCGGAAAAAAAAATCTAAAAATACCGTTGTATTCATCTCGACGAGACGTATAAAACTAGATAGGTCATGATATAGTTTTATTTTTTAAAAAAACCATACTTTTTTAACACACAAAAAAAGTGAGCTGCTATTCGTAAAAAAATGTAACACATTTTTATGAAAAAAGTAACACTTTATTATAAGATGTAACAACAGTTTTGCAAAAAAAAAAAAAAAAAAAAATGTATCTAGAAAAAGTAATAATTAAAGTGCAACACAGTGCATATATGATTGTAATTTGCTATATAGATGAATGTAACAGTTTTATAGAGTAAATGTTACATTTTTTCTTTAAAAAAGAGTAAAAATTCATGTATATAATCAGTTTTTGCATTTCAATTAACACACAAAAAGTGAGCTGCTATTCGTAAAAAAATGTAACACATTTTTATGAAAAAAGTAACACTTTATTATAAGATGTAACAACAGTTTTGCAAAAAAAAAAAAAAAAATGTATCTAGAAAAAGTAATAATTAAAGTGCAACACAGTGCATATATGATTTTAATTTGCTATATAGATGAATGTAACAGTTTTATAGAGTAAATGTTACTTTTTTCTTTAAAAAAGAGTAAAAATTCATGTATATAATCAGTTTTTGCATTTCAATTAAATGTAAAACCCTAGAAAAGTGTTACAATTGAGAAAAAAAAAAAAGATTACATTCATTTATTATAAAATGTAACATTAGTTTAGTTGTCAATCTTATGTTATCTTTAATCTATTTCAGCAAAATTGTGATACATTTTTAGAAAAAAAAAATGTTACATTTGAGAAAAAAGTTTTACATTTTTTTCATGAAAAGTGTTACTATTGCTGGCGTGGAAAAAAAAGTTGGAGGGCAAAATAAAAAATATTGGCTCGACTCAACTCGGCGGCTCGGCTCGACTTGACTGTGAGCCGTCTCACCCTGTATGACGGTCTCACAGGAGTCCATCCCGCAAAATATTGACTACCATGCACAAGGGTTAGAATTAGAGTAATGCAATATACTCTTATTGATTCAATGGTGGATATTGCTCAACATATAACATTGTGATTAATTTATTATTGTGTGGTGGTTTAGTCTAATTCTTCGGTTTGATAGCTGGATCTGATGTTACTGTTTCATATTGCAGTTAGTTTGGTACGGTTCATTCTGGTTTAGTGTCGAGGAAAGATAAGTCACGAACCAAAGTGAATTATGTAATACTTCCATACTCCAATTGTCCATTTTGGGTAATAAATGAAGGTACGAACCTTAAATTGGGATAGACCAAAAAGAAAAGTAATAACCTTAAAAAGCAGCGGGACAAATGAAATATGTTATTTTAAGAGACGAAACCAAATTACTAATGTTTGAAAACAAATCAAACCACAAGGGTCAAACCGAACCACTTATACCCTCATTAAATTCCTTGTACATAATAATAGGGGTGTTTAAAAATATAACCACAAACAATAAGGGGCGATTGATTAAATAATAAAGTGAGGGACGAATGCAAAAATTGGGTACTTTTGTGGGCGGGAACATATAATCGGTAAGAGAGAGAGAGAGCGTACGGAACACAGAGGAGAGAGAAATAGGCACAGGCACGTCCACTACACAGAGTAGTACTATTACTGTGACAAAAAAAACTTGGTGAGAGAAGGGTAGAGAGAGAAAGGCAGATGGAAATGGTGAGTGAGGGAGACGATGATAGAGGAGGAAAACGCAGCCGGAGTGGTTTGAATTTCAGAGAGCCATTACCGGCAACACCATTTTGTACCAAGTATGGGAAGTTGGAGAATGGTTTGACCTATTACATCAAGCAACACCCAAATCAAAAATTGATATTTCATTGGTGGTTAATGTCAGGTATGATCTTTTTTTGCTTTGTTGTTGTGTTATATTCTCAGCTAATTTTATTATATGGTATGGTATTCTGATTTTTAAATAAACAATCTTTTTTTTTGATGATTTTCACATGCCAAGTAGATAATAAAATTCTCAAAGCTTTTTCTACAATGGAAGAGTTGTTAACATTTAATGGTTACCATGGGGAATTAGGTAAAGAGCTCTTTCAAAAACTCTTGAAAAGCTCTTTCATGAAAATAAAAACCTCCTAAAAAGCTTTCATTGTGGATGTTCTTAATCACCTTGATAGCATCACATACACAAGGTATATAAGGTTAGAAAAGTATATTTGATAAAAAAAAAAAAAAATGAAAAAAAATATATATATATATTTAATTAAATTCTTGAGTAATTGAATCAGCTTGTTCAAAGCAGATGTCGTTGCTAATAGGATTCATCTACTGTTTAGCTTCAACAGCTCTTTTTGTATAGGAAGAATGACTAAAAGCAGGGCACTCAATCATAACAACTTGTTGTTCCTTAAACATAAAAGTAACTTAATATAATTGAGCATTGGAAGGATGTTTTTTGTTTGTTATGATTATACCTCTCTGGCAGCCCTCTTAGTGTATGATATTCTGTTTTTTTGAGTTACATGGACAAGTGCATAACAGGTTAATTAAGAGATTACTAGAAGACCTTGTCAACGTGTAATAATTTCTTTACTTGTAAGACAAAAGAGACGCAAGTCATGGTTGGTAAATCTTAGTAACAAGATGAAGAATGAGTACTCTATTGGCCATCAAAGGAAGAGTAATGATTGGTTTTTTTTTGCTTTATAGGTGAAATTTAGGCCATTTGGACTGTAAGAAGACAATTTCATAGAGGAAGAGCTAACTGTGATATAAGAGGTTAATTAGGTGTAGCTAGATTGAACAGAAGAACGGAATTAGGATAAAAACGATAAAGTTTTTGGAATGGGAAGAGTACCTCTACCCAACTGACTCAATCCATGACCTTGATATGCGGCTGATGATAGAAACAAGGATTTATTATAGATTCACAAATCATGGTATTGTTGCTCTGATATTATGAAGGAAACTAGACAATATGCATAGTGAGTCTTATACAAGTACTAAAGTAGAGAAGAAGAATGAGATACTAAACCACATATAGTCAGAAACAGTGAGAACAAACTAAGAAATAGAAACTACGGTAGACAAGGCTTGAAGAAATCGACAACCCAACTTGCGTTGGACTGCTCCTTGCTTTGAATATTTGTACACTGTCTATGACCTAGCTCGTGATATGCACTGACTACAAAATAAAATACATAGTATCTGTACAACACAAGCAGGTAAAGAAATTATTATGCATTGACAGACAGTACAATTGCAACTCACTTAATCACCTTGCTGAAAGTACCATACGCATGGTATCTAAGGGTAGAAAAAGTATATTAGATCAACTTCTTCAAAAACAAACATCTTTCGTGATAGTAATGTTCCACTGCGGGGGACATTGCCGTTCAAATCATACGGTATTCCTAATAGGGTTCACTTACAGTGTGGTTTCAACAACAGCTCATTTGATCATCAGGTCGCTTCCCAATCCTTTATTATGGGAAAATTTACTAAAATGGGACGAAAGCAGAAGAAATAGAAAGAAATATTCCCTCCATCCCTAAAGGAATGTCGAAATTTCATTTAGGTGACATTTAGAAAATGATCACTTTTTGATACAATTAGATGTCAAAGATGCATAGTGAAAAACTTCTGAAAAAAATATACGAGGACAGAGTTTTTTTTTTTGAAACAAATTTCTTGGACTATGACAATCATTTAGGGAGGGAGTAGGCCTGTCAATTATAGCTCGTTACCCGAATACCCGCTCGACCCAACTCCCTATTTACCCAACCCGACTCAGCTTGTTTAACTTCACGGGTTAGAACGGGTAACTCGTCCTACCCGTCAAATTTCACGGGTTAAAGCAGGTTAAACCTGCCAACCCGTTAAACCCGCTAGTGTTAAACGCAAACTGAAATTAAACGAGCCTGTCATTCCTTCTCTTTCTCTGTCTCAATTAAATTGAAAGACTCTAGCCGCAACGATGACGACGGACCTGACGGCGGTGACCGGAGAGGGTGACGGCCTTGACGGCGGTGAACGGTGACTGACCTGACAGCGGTCAGTCTTTTCTAGTGGTCAGCATCTCTGAATGGTCAGACTTTCTGAGTGGTCAGCATTTTTAAGTGGCCAGACATTCCGAGTCTACCTCTCTAGAGTCTACCTCTCAAAAGTCTACTTTACCTGAATCTACCTCTCAATAGTCTACCTTTTTAGATTCTACCTCTTACGAATCTACTTTCTAGATTCGAGGGTCAATCTCTTTAGAATTCACCTTTCGACATGCTACCATTCAAGAAATTACTTTTTCGAGAGTCTTATTTCAAGAATCTATCTTTCGAGATTCTATCTCTCGAGATTCTTGTTTCAAGAATCCTTTTCTATAACCTCTTAAGAGTCTTTCTCTTTAAGATTCAGTTTAATAAGAGTTTATTTCTCAAGATTGTCTCTCATTAGATTTTATCCTTTGAAATTCCGACTCTTTAGATTATAACTCTTGAAAGTCTACCTTTCTAGAGTTTATTTTTCAAATAGATTCATCGCATTGTATACTTCCTTTTAAGGATCCATTTGTAACTCAACGGTTCGTATTCAGGAGAGAGATCTATCAACTCTCAAGTATTGTATGGACAATGAATTTTATTTACTGTTAATCGCCATTTAACAGTTTTAGTCAATTCACAAAAAAGTCTCCATTGGCACAATGAAGGATGCTTTTATTAAACTTCAATGAAAATCTTTGCTTGTGAATTTCAGTTTATGCAATGACCTCATTAGAGCCATATGACAAAAGTATATGTCACACCCCAACTTAAGCCTCTAACTGGGGCCGTGCATTGATGGTGCTAATCATATCCTCTCAAAATAATTTAAATATCCATGAATCAACACGTTCAATATTCATTTTTTGAGTAACCACCTCAATGAATCACATTCAGATTTCATACATAAACATTTAAGCACAATTTTATGCAGAGTAATTTGTAAGACTATTTCCATGAGCTGAATAGAGTCCTAGGAGAGTATATAGCACAAATTCAGCAAGTTTTTTTTTTGGTACAAAGGAAGGGAAAAACAGAAAAAAAAAAAAAAAAAAAACTAGGATCTAGGAGTGGAGGCCCTCCTGTAATCATATTTCCCATGAGAGCTGCTACAGGATGATTCTCATTGACCGGGCCTTCCGCAAGTCCACAGCAGCCAATGAGTCAGTTTCGACAACCATTTCCAAATATTCCAGATTATGGAACTGAATAGAATATACTAGGGAACTCCTTTGAACAACTTGTTCAATTCAAGTCGGATTTAATCCAGTCCTTAATAGTTAATGTGCAGTCAGCATTCCACTGATCATTGTTACGAAATAGATTCCAGACTAAAGCAGCCTTAGAGCAACTTCTAGTAATGTGTTCCGTACTTTCTTCACAGAAATTACATCGCTCACATATGTGGTAATCTCAAATATTCGTAGTTTTCCGTGTGGCATTAGTAGGGAGTCTGTCATGAAGGAGTACCCACAAGAAAAGAATGATTTTTTGAGGGATCTTTATTTTCCACAACCATTTCCAGCTATCTTCATTAGCATCATTATTGCTGGAATTTAGCAAGGAGTAGACAGACTTAACAGAGAATTTTCCTTTCAAGGATAAGCCCTAGGAGGGAGTATCCTTGACTTGACAATTAAGAGGGATATAAATATTTTCAGTCATTTTGCCTCCTCCTCAGATATGAGACTGGTAATGGCATCAAGTTGCCATTTCTTATCCACCAGAATGTTTCTAACTAAGACAGATCCCCATTGTCCAAGCTAAGATCCCAAGAGAAAATCTCTGTTGAGTTTGTCAAATATGCTAATCGGAAGGGCACAAATTTGCATAACATGGGAAGGGACGGTAGAGGTTACAGCCTTTTATAAGGGCAGCCTTCCTGCCATAGACAGGGATTTGGCTTTCCAGCCGCTGAGTTTGGCTTGGACTTTTTCCACAACGTGGGTACAATGGGAGCATGCTTTTACCAATAAAGAAAACATCTTTAAACATACTCTAACATAACTAACACGTAACAAAACAGATTTCATACATAGAGCTCATTAAACAAGGCAATAAGGTACCTTTTATTGTAACCAACTGACTATAACCTGTTTTCTTGACTCCCCTCACTCTCTTACTCTTAAACAAAGGTATTATTGTAACAACCCGATTTTTATTTATTTATTATTTAATTGATTTAAATTATTTTAATTAAATAACAATTAAAGTTAATAAGTAATTAAGGAGGTGAGTTAAGTAATAAAGGGTTGGACTAAACTGGAATGGGCTCGAGTGGGTTAGCCCGAAGTTAAAATAATAGGTTAAGCCCAACTAGCAATTACCCACAATATAAATACTTGAGTTAGTGAAATTTAGGTTATTCTTTAATCATCAAAAAGAACAAAATACAAAAACCCTAAACCCTACTAAGCATAAGCCGCCGGCCGAACCAAGGAGGAGGGAGGAGAGATTTTTCGCCATTGTTTTGGAAGAAGTAATCCGATCATTCTCAAGGTAATGCTAAATCCTACTCTCCAAAATTTGTTTCATTGAATTCGGATTAATAAATCATAAGTTATGCATGATTTAAGAATACAAATATTAGGGTTTTTGCATGATAGTAATTAATGATAAAATCTTAAAAGGTTAATGGATTTGATCTAATTGCTATGGAAAAATAATGATCTTCATGCTAGTTTTATTTTAAGTTTTATTTAATAATCACGATTGGAAGTGATTAGTATTATGCAATGCTTGAAGATTGAATCAATAAATATTTGAGGTTGAATTGGGTTTAACAAAAGAAGGAAAATATGGATTTTTCCCATAACAACATTCGGCCGAATGGCCCTAGATCATTGGAGAATTGCTTTGTTGATTTTAATGATTTGTGTTATTGATTTATGAATAAAAATTGATGTTTGGAATTTAGGAAAAAATTAAAGAATTAGAAAGATTGATCAAAATCAATGAATCTTAATGGAGTATGATTCGGTTTTGGCTATATAACTTGGGTGTTGATTCTTGATTAAGAATGTTAAGAATTGGGACGGAAAGTTAGTATTTTCGTTAAGTTTATATTGAAAAGAAAACATAATCTTTAAGAGGGTTGTTAAAAAGTTAGAAAACTAACTTGAGAAACTAGAATAAGAAATTGGAAGATCTTGGAAGTTAGAAAGTTAACGAGAAAGGAAGGGATTAAAAGATTTCAGTTAGTTTCCTAACGGAAAAGGATTAAACTGAAAAAGTAAAGTTAAAAGGAATAAAAAGGGGAAACCTTTGAAGTTAGAGGGGCCTAAGTGATTAAAAAGAAACTTGGGGAACCAATCTGCAATTAATCCAAAGTTGAAGGACTAAATTGCAATTAAACTAAAGTTGAAGGACCAATCTGCAATTAATCCAAAGTCGAAGGACTAACTTGCAATTAAACTAAAGTTGAAAGACTAGATTGCAATTAATCCAAAGTTGAAGGACCAAATTGTAATTAACCCAAAGTTGAGGGACCAAATTGTAATTAACCCAAAGTTAGAGGACTTAATTACAATTATATTAAAGTTAAATGACTGACCTGTAAATCGAAAGTCAGAAACTTAAACGTAAGAAAGGAGTAACGAAGTGAAGAAGTTAAAACACATCTCTCAGTTAACTAAGTAGAAATAGTTAACAATGTTGAGAGTACTAAAGTAAATTACTCGGTGCCTTGTAGATTTGCACAGAGAGGAGATTGCAAGGAAAAGCAATTCAGGTAAGGGATTACGTTCCTTACAGTATTTGAACTCTTGTTTATTGGAATTCTATATTCTTTCTATAAGTTAACTATCAGTATGGCATGATAGTATTTGAATGAACTCTGCGTTATTGAACGTTCTTTGAAAGAATCCGTACTTAGTGATGTCCCCATTGATCTACTAAGTATCGAAGTTTGAAACTTGTTATCACATACCTGTACCTTGGTATGTTCTCATTTTAACTTGTAAGTCGACAACTTACTTGTTAGAGTGGCCAATGTCCAGTTAGAAAAGACATTGACGGACAGTCCAGTTAGAAAAGACTCGTCCTTAAACTAGGGATTGCATGAGTGATCACATGCCTTCTCTCAGGAATTGTCTGATTACAAGGATGATTCTAGACCCCGAGCATATATGTGTGGATACCATATATGTTACGACCCACACTATTGGCTTGGAAGAAGCTAGGTGTACCAATTGTACCTTTGGCATTAAGGTTATAATGTACGTTACCCCCGGAATTGACGGAACTTGAATGAATCCCTTTGGATTGTAGTGCCATAATCCTTTGAAAGTAATATCTTAAAAGTAATATGACTGTATTGTTCTGCAGTCTTGAATCAAAAAGAAACTGAACCTATCCTTGTAAAAGTTATTTCTAGTGTTCGTTCTGGTCGTCTCTCCTTAGTAACCGGAGAGGCCACGTATGAACTTACTGAGCATTCGTTCGCTCACCCCTTCTCTATAAATTTTGTTTCAGGATTAAGTAGAAGGGCAGGACAAGGAAAGTAGCCGTAGGAAGAACGGCAGATTGAAGATTCTTATTTAGTTGTTTTAAGAACGTTTATTTATTTTGGTGTAAGTTAAAGTACATTGATGGCTGGGGTTGTCTCCCTGCTAAGACAAGTTTTTAAGTTACGCTTCCGCATTTATTTCGAATTGATGATGTAATAAAGGGGCAGTTGTGAACCCTAATTGAGGTATTAATTATTGTTATTTAATGCCATTAAATGCTCAAGATACATTAAGGAAAATTCGGGGTGTTACAATTATGGTTCACTTTTAGCAAAATATATGATTCTACCTTGAAACTCTTTTATTTTCCCTTGATTTCTCTCCCTTTGTTTTGCTCTATCTCTGCTGTGTAAAATGAGAAGCTAAGGCTGATTCGCAGCCCTTATTGATCAGATTATATCCTAGAGGCAGAGTCATAAAGCCAAGGAGGAGGTGTCAAGTGTTAGTGTTAAAGAAAGATATGAGTCAAGGACTAGAGAGTAATTCTACTGAGACATAAGGGCATTTGTGTCATTTTGTTATATAGAATCAGTTAGTTAGTTAGTTAGTTAGTTAGTTAGTTAGTTAGAAGTTTGTTAGCTGACTTTCTTTGTAACAAAGTACTACCTCTGTCCCTAAATGAGTGTCCAAATTTCATTTAAAGGGACATCTGAAAATCTTAACTCTTTGTATAATTTGGTGGCAAAGATTCATATATAATCTTGTAATTTCATTTCCAAACATTTAGTTTTGCACGTATAAAGAGACCGATGAAATTTTTTTCGAAAAAAAACATTTAGGGACAAAGTTATGTTAAAAAAAGACACTCATTTTGGGACAAATATTTTTTGAAAATGGACACTCATTTAGGGACAGGGGGAGTATAAAGACATTTCCTGTGTATCTGATTCATAACACAAGTGAATAAACAATATTTCTCCCTCTTCTTCTTCTTTCTTCAACATAGATGAAACCATGAATTCATCACTTAGTAACTTGCATAAGTAGGGCGTGGCACAAGGTGGTGTCGCCAAGCACGACATGGCGCGCCACGATTGGTCATAACCTGTTTATGATTAGGATTTTAACATGATTAAGCATAGTTAAATTGATTAAACCTAATTATGATCAGTCACACGAACCCTAATTAATGATAAGTAAGTAATTTAGAAAAATCTTAAGTTACTGAGAAAAAAAAATAAAAATTAGTAAACTAATGAAATGACAATATAATATGCCAAATAAAATGTATGCAACATAGGGGTATCACTCCCTCTTGTTGGGAATTTAGTGGTACCCCGTTGCAATCTAGATTAAGAACAACAAACCCACAAGCACAATATGAGAGAATCACATACACAAGAACACAAGAATTGTTTACCCGGTTCGTTCAACACATGAACTACGTCCGGGGGCAATTGCCAAGCCAATATATTATTAATCACACCTTAATAATTTGCTACAATGTGTTCTAGGTCGTATCTATGCTTATATAGCAGTACAAGAAAGATCTAAATCAAATTAAGAAGAGATTGTGTCGAAATAGGAAACAAACAATTTCTGGCCGTCATACCAGGCGCCCGCCTGTAGGCCACCAGGCGCCCGCTTACTCCTTATTCCAGAAACTGATTCCCACTGTTGACACCGGGCGCCCGCCTGGTATGGACCAGGCGCCCGCCTGCTTCTCCGCCCAGGAATTCTCCTCCGGTTTGAATCCTTCTTGATCTCCACCAACTCCCCCGACTTAGACTCCTTTTCTTCCTCGTAGTTTAGGACTCCAATCCTAACAATCTCCCACCGGAGACTAAACTAGTAAGCACAGAAACACCCACAACTCCCACCACGGAGTGAACACCTTCGAACACATTAAACCCCCCCTATATTGGCTTGACATTACCGAGCCTCCCACTCAAGTACTAAGGCGAGTTGAAACCAAGCGACGCTTCAACCTCTCCGTGTTAGATAGTTCTTGCCTCCCCAAATCAGCTTCTACCTTGATTTCTCTCCGCAAGTCTAACTTCGCCTTCTCCCTCCAGACCCACCTTTCTCGCAATGCTTCCCCTTGAAACTTGGACACACCTTGTTTCTTGCATCGTCTTCTCTTGGTCTGAACACGCTCTCTGTTAGGGCACTTGGACTTCCACACCGCGTTGATCAACTTTGTGTCCTTCTCCCCCTAACATACCGTTTCTTGATGTCTCTCCTTTCTACACCAATAGGCCGGTTCCTTAGCCTCTTGCTCCCACCCGAGCGAACATCGACATTGTAGGTAGAGTACAACATCTTCTCCTTGACCCCATGAGCTATCACCTTAGCTCCTTTTGTGACTTCCCAAGACCCACCAGTGAAGGTCACACCATACCTTTCATCATCAAGTTGTCCAACAGAAATCACCCTCCTCCTCAAGTCCGGAACATGCATCACATCGTGCAACTGTAAAACAGCCCCGTTAGGTGTCTTCATCAACACATCCCCTTTACCTTTGATCTTCAATGGTTGATCATCACCAAGATAGACAACCCCAAAATCTCCGGTTTTATATCGCTCCATTGTTTCTGCATCCCCACTAGCATGACATGAAGCTCCAGAATCCAACACCCAATCTTCACCTGACTGCTCCTCTCCTAGGATTAATACATCCCCATCATCCACCACGTGTGCATCACCATCCTTCTCCGGACAGTCATAACTGATATGACCCATCGTGCCACAATTGTAGCACTTGACCGGCTTTTTCCCTTTTTTCGGTCCTCCCCTTCCCCTATTTCTCTCCATCCTAAGTGCAGCACCATCTGCGGAAGATTCTCCCCTTTTCTCTTTCCTTCTCAACTCCTCTTGAAGGATGAGATCTCGAACCTCCGTATACACAATGGTGTTTTCGACGTACTAATCGTTGTGACAGTTACCTCCCAACTATCAGGCAATGATTTTAGCAGAAAACATGCTAACACTTCGTCGGAGAAAGTGATATCAACACTTTTCAATTGGTCCACCATACCTTTGAAACTGCCGATATGACTCGCTGATGTCTGCCCCTCTGACATCTTCGTATTCGCAAACCTCTTTATCAAATGCACCTTATTGATATTCGATGGCTTCTCATACATGTCTGACAGCATCTGTAGCAACCCCACCGTTGTCTTGGCCTCCATCGCGTTCCGTGCAACGTCGTCGGTTAGAGCGCTCCTCACCGCTCCTAACGCCTTCCGATCTAACGTCTCTCAATCCCCTTGTGACATGTCTTCGGGTTTCTCCTTTAAGGGTTTATGAAGATCCTTACAATAAAGGTAATCTTCAACCCTTGTCCTCCAAAACGTGAAATTCACACCGTTGAATTTCTCGATTGAGTTCTTCATCTTGATTGCTTCACAAAGTCCCCAAGAACGTGATTCAAAATTAATCAACTAATGAAACTTTGAATCCTCCTAACCAAAGCTCTGATACCAGTTGTTGGGAATTTAGTGGTACCCCGTTGCAATCTAGATTAAGAACAACAAACCCACAAGCACAATATGAGAGAATCACACACACAAGAACACAAGAATTTTTTACCCGGTTCGTTCAACACATGAACTACGTCCGGGGGCAATGGCCAAGCCAATATATTATTAATCACACCTTAATAATTTGCTACAATGTGTTCTAGATCGTATCTATGCTTATATAGCAGTACAAGGAAGATCTAAATCAAATTAAGAAGAGATTGTGTCGAAATAGGAAACAAACAATTTCTGGCCGTCATACCAGGCGCCCGCCTGTAGGCCACCAGGCGCCCGCTTACTCCTTATTCCAGAAACTGATTCCCACTGTTGAGACCGGGCGCCCGCCTGGTATGGACCAGGCGCCCGCCTACTTCTCCGCCCAGGAATTCTCCTCCGGTTTGAATCCTTCTTGATCTCCACCAACTCCCCCGACTTAGACTCCTTTTCTTCCTCGTAGTTTAGGACTCCAATCCTAACACCTCTGTCTCAAAATGAATGTTAAAAAAAAAAAAAAAAAAAAAAAAAACAAATTTGCTCCTCTTTATTTAAGATTATATTTGTATATTTTTCGGACATTAATTTTGGGACTAAAGTTGTAGAAGTTTTCTTTTTGGGTGGAAGATTAGTCAACTATCTAACACCACTTTTAGGATCAAGTATCCTATTCATCAACACTGTTTTTCGTGTCTGGCGGTATATTGCCTTTTTACTTATACCTTCTATTATGATTTGTTTCATAAATATACAGATAAGAACTTTTAAATCATTTTATCAAGTGTATATAAATATTCAGGTCTATCCATGAACAAGACCAGGAATCTGGTGTTGCCCACCTGGTGGAGCATTTGACGGCTGGTAGGGCTACCAGTAAAGTCTCTAACAGAGGTGCTATTCAGAATTCAAAAGTAAAGTTTTCCAACGATGATGTACATATCAATGCTCGTACTACTTACGAGTATACCATGTATCATTTCACGACGACATTTGAGGATCTACCAGATGCCCTTGCACTCTTGGGAGAGTTTTCATCAGAAATTGACATTTCTGAGAGTGACTTGAAGAAAGAAAAGGGTGTAGTACTAGCCGAATACAACATGTATTTGGAAAATGTAGAAGATCAAGAATATAAAGCGGTCTGGAATTCAATATTTAAAGATACAAAGGTACAACTCTGGAATAGTGATCACATATTTTCTTCTAGGTTTTGAAATTGAATATTATTAAGTTTTTTCTTTGTAGTATTGTGTTGGCCCCATAGGATCAAAAGAAGTGATATCTACTATATCACTTCAAGCCGTAAAAGACTTCTACAAAAGATGGTACATGGTACCCAATATGGCTGCTATTGTAGTGGGGGACTTCCCCGAAAGTCAGTTAGAGGTTTCTTTCTTAACCTTATTATTTAATTTAGTTCACTTTATTATTTAATTTAGTTCATATATAAGGAAAAAAATGGGATGAAGAGTTCACAAGTTATAATCTGAATTTAGTTTGTAATTTGCTTTCCAGGCAATAGCTAAACAAATGGAAGACCACTTTATTCAAAATGACATCACTGCACCACCTAGTTCTTTGAGTGGTTCTTTGCCTATGCATAGGGAGCCTAGGTTTCATTTTCATGTGGACCAAAGAAAGATCAAGGTTTGTTATGCATGAATAGAATAAATTATTTACTATGCCAAACACAACTTTAAAGTTAACTTTATGTCTAATCTGTTTCCAGGCTACCGTTTATGTCACATTTGCAATTGAAAAGCCAAAGTTCAAAACTCTATAGGACCTAAACGAAACAATTTTGGCCAAGATGATTGCAAGCGCTCTTCTTAATAGACTTGAACATGTAGATATTGTTGGAGTAGAGATCCCTCAAAGGAACAAGGAGAAGAAAATCTGGAGCAGTGTTCCAGGCGGGCGCCTGGTATTGACCAGGCGGGCGCCCGGTTTGGACAGAAGGTCCGGTTCCTGGAATTGGTATGTAAGCGGGCGCCTGGTCCCCTTCAAGCGGGCGCCTGGAATGCCGAGAAAGTGCAGATTTTCAGGATTTCTCTTATTTTTAGGTTTAGGTCTTACTCTTGGTTTGCAATATAAACAATGTTCCGCCCCCATACTCATGGTAACTCAGATTTAACATATTATAGTGCAAGATCCTGGCTTGGTAGTGCCCCCACACGTAGTCAAACATATTGACGAACTGGGTAAACAATTTCTGTGTCTTTTCTTGCTTTGATTTCTTGTGCTTTGTTTCTGCGCTCTTATTGTTCTTGTGGGTTTGCTTGGGTAGTGGAGGGTCATATCCACAACAACTGGTATCAAGAGCTCTGGTTGGAGATCAGGGTTAATCGTAAGATTGGTTTATCAAGCGATTGGGTGTTGTCAAGCAATCAAGAATGGGCAAGGACAAACAGGCGGTTGAGAAATTTGATGGTTCTGACTACGGGTTTTGGAGGATGCAAATAGAGGATCTCTTGTACAACAAAGATCTCTATAAGCCTCTAAAGGCTGTCAAACCGGAAGGAGAAAAGCAAGAAGATTGGGATCTCATGGATCGGAAGGCCCTAGGGGTGGTTAGATCTACTTTGTCAAAGTGGATCACGAAGACTACCAAGAAGGCGAAGACCACAAAGGAGCTATTGGATTATCTTACTGAGAGATTTGAAACTCCATCTGCTGCAAACAAAGTTGATTTGATACGCAAGATGGGTAGTCTCAAGATGCAAGAGGGAGGATCCTTAGCTAAGCACATCGATGAGTTTATGGATGTTATAGACTCATTGACTGCGCTGGATATTACGTTTGATGATGAGGTTCATGTGTGCTTGTTGCTAGCGTCTTTACCAGGAAGTTGGAGCGGTACGGTGACAGCGATCAATTCTTCAGCGGGTAAGAACAAGTTGAAGTATGATGATGTTAAGGATTTCTTGTTGGGCGAGGAAAATCGTTTGAAGAAGTTGGGGACATCGTCTACTTCGGGATCGGCCTTAGCTACTACTAGCAGGGGAAGGCCGGGTACTAGCAATAAGGGGAGAACTGAATCAAGGGAAAACGTAGTGGGTGGTAAGGGCAAGGCCGTGGAGATCAGAGATAAACCAAGGGTTGCGAAAGGATCGGTGCAGTGTTATCATTGCAAGGAGTTAGGACACTACAAAAAGGATTGTCCCAATCGTGGGGGCAATTCGGTGAATGTGACAGTCGAAGGTGATGATGTACTGGTTCTAAGTGTTAGTAGTGCACTAGAATCATGGTGCTGGATTCGGGGGCATCATTCCACTCTTGCGGGCATGCAAAAGAGATGGAGAATTATACTTCCGGTGATTTCGGTAAGGTCTATCTGGCGGATGGCGAGCCTTTGGAAATCAAGGGGAAGGGGGATGTCAGAATAGGAGCATCGAACGGGAAGGTCCTACATCTGAACGGGGTCAGGCACATTCCGGGTTTGAAAAAGAACCTATTATCAGTTGGGCAATTGGACGAAGAAGGTTACAAGGTAACATTCGGCTGCAGGAACTGGGTTATTACCAAGGAGGATCGTGAGATCGCTCGGGGTGATAAGGAGGGGACACTGTATTTGGCGAATAACACCAAGGACAGTATCGCGGTGGCGTCAGCCAAGGGTGATACTGATTTGTGGCACTGTCGATTGGGTCACATGAGTGAGAAGGGGATGAAGATACTTTGTTCAAAGGGACTACTACCGGGTTTGAAGACAGTCGACGTGGGGATCTGCGAAGATTGTGTGTTTGGCAAACAGGCGAGAAGTAATTTCTCGAGGACAGGTAGGGCTTTGAGGGAAGCAAAGTTAGAACTGGTTCACACGGATTTGTGGGGACCATCTCCGGTAACTTCTCTGGGTGGTGCGTCATATTACATGACCTTCATTGATGATTCAACAAGGAAGGTCTGGGTTTATTTCTTGAAACACAAAGATGAGGCATTCGAGGTGTTTAAGAAATGAAGGGCCTTGGTGGAGAATCAGACGGGACTTAAGCTTAAGTGCTTGAGGTCAGATAACGGAGGGGAGTATGAGCTCGGGGAGTTCAAGGAATATTGTGCAGCGAATGGCATTCGCATGGAGAAGACTCCAAATGGCACACCACAACACAACGGGGTTGCAGAGAGAATGAACAGGACATTGAACGAGCGGGCTAGAAGTATGAGGTTGAAGTGTGGACTTCCGAAGACGTTTTGGGCATATGCAGTTGACACGGCGGCTTTCTTGATCAATAGGGGACCATCGGTACCATTGGGGAATGGAATTCCAGAGGAAGCATGGAGTGGCAAGCAGGTAAATCTGTCCTTTCTTCGCATATTTGGTTGCGTTTCATATGTTCATATTGATTCTGCTGATAGAACTAAGTTAGATGCAAAATCTGTAAAATGTACGTTTATTGGGTATGGTGGGGATGACTTCGGGTATAAGTTTTGGGATGACCAAAACCATAAAATTATTCGTAGTCGAGATGTGGTATTCAATGAACAGGTATTGTACAAGGACAGAAAGGGGGCATCTGATGATATTAGTTCGGAACCGGAGGTTGTAGAGGTGGATATTCCAGACTCGGGTGGGAGCAGGACGGTTCATGATGACCAAGGTCAGGGGGTCACTGAAGATGAACCACATACTCCGGAACCGGATATTCCGCTGCGTAGATCCAGCAGGTTGCGTGGATCACCTGACAAGTATACTCCTTCAAATTACTATTTGTTGCTGACAGATAGTGGTGAACCGGAATGTTATGCGGAGGCTGTTCGTAGTGCACTTTGTGATAAGTGGAAAGCCGCGATGGATGATGAGATGGACTCATTGAAAGCCAACAAAACTTGGGAGTTGATTAAACTGCCTAAGGGGAAGAAGGCATTGCATAACAAGTGGGTTTACCGGATTAAGGAGGAGGCAAACGGCAGTAAACGTTACAAGGCAAGGTTGGTTGTAAAGGGCTTTCAGCAAAAGTACGGCATTGACTACACCGAGGTATTCACTCCTGTTGTGAAGATGACCACTATCAGAATGGTTCTGGGGCTAGTAGTGGCGAATAACTTATTGCTGGAGCAAATGGATGTAAAGACGGCCTTCCTTCATGGGGATTTGGAGGAAGAAATTTACATGAGACAACCAGAGGGATATTTGTCTAAGGGTAACGAGGAACTGGTTTGCAGGTTGACTAAGAGCTTGTATGGCCTTAAACAAGCTCCTAGGCAGTGGTACAGGAAGTTTGATGGATTCATGCATGACATTAACTTTGTCAGATGTGAGGCGGATCACTGTTGCTACTTCAAGAACACGGACAATGGGTATATAATCTTGCTGTTATATGTGGATGACATGCTAATAGCGGGCTCTAGCAGTAGAGAGGTAAACAGATTGAAGGCTCAGTTGTCAGAACGGTTCGAGATGAAGGATTTGGGGGAGGCCAGAAAAATCTTGGGCATGCGGATTGACCGGAATAGGGAGTTGGGTAAGTTGGTTCTTTCACAAGCAAAATACGTTGAGAAAGTTTGCATGGAAGAGGCGAAGCCAACAGGGACACCATTGGGTATGCACTTCAAGCTATCCGAAAAGGACTCACCTAAGGGCAAGGAAGAGCGTGACAAGATGGAGAGGACTCCATATGCTTCGGCAGTGGGGAGTCTAATGTATGCAATGGTGTGTACAAGGCCGGATATTGCACATGCGGTGGGAGTAGTCAGCCGGTACATGGGCAATCCTGGGAAGCAACATTGGGAAGCGGTTAAATGGATCCTGCGCTACTTAAAGGGTACTGCTGGTAAGGCTCTATGTTTCTCAAGCAAGGAGGTCGTGTTAGCGGGTTATGTGGATGCGGATTTGGCATCAAGTGATCTTGATAAGAGGAGGAGTACCACGGGTTATGTTTTCACATTGGGTGGTACGGCTATCTCCTGGGCTTCTAAATTGCAGAAGATCGTGGCTCAGTCGACTGCGGAAGCAGAATATGTGGCAGTGACAGAGGCAAGCAAAGAGATGGTATGGTTGCAGAACTTCTTGGGTGAACTTGGGAAGACGCGAAGTGGTAATGCTCTCTACAGTGACAGTCAGAGTGCAATACATTTGGCTAGGAATCCGGCGTTTCATTCTAGGACGAAGCACATTGAGCTGAGGTTTCACTACATCAGGCATCTCTTGGAGAGGAAGATCTTAAGGCTGGAGAAGATTTTGGGATCGGAGAACCCGGCTGACATGTTAACCAAGGTGGTAAACCTTGAAAAGTTGAAGCTATGCATAGCTTCAATTGGGCTTGGAGAATAAGAGAGGAGGAAGGCACTACCATGATAGAGGTGAGCACTAGGAAGACACCAAGGATGAGTTGAAGACGGATACGGGGTTTGTATATGCGGTTGATCTCTAGGTGGGAGATTGTTGGAGTAGAGATCCCTCAAAGGAACAAGGAGAAGAAAATCTGGAGCAGTGTTCCAGGCGGGCGCCTGGTATTGACCAGGCGGGCGCCCGGTTTGGACAGAAGGTCCGGTTCCTGGAATTGGTATGTAAGCGGGCGCCTGGTCCCCTTCAAGCGGGCGCCTGGAATGCCGAGAAAGTGCAGATTTTCAGGATTTCTCTTATGTTTAGGTTAATGTCTTACTCTTGGTTTGCTATATAAACAATGTTCCGCCCCCATACTCATGGTAACTCAGATTTAACATATTATAGTGCAAGATCCTGGCTTGGTAGTGCCCCAGACGTAGTCAAACATATTGACGAACTGGGTAAACAATTTCTGTGTCTTTTCTTGCTTTGATTTCTTGTGCTTTGTTTCTGCGCTCTTATTGTTCTTGTGGGTTTGCTTGGGTAGTGGAGGGTCATATCCACAACAGATATAAGAAGCAATTACCGTGTTGAGTTTGAGTGCTACCTTATGGATGAGGTTGAATTGGCTCAATATCTACAAATTAAAGGAATTTGTAATGAAAGAGATGTACTGGATACATTTGAGAGTATACTCATAGAGGTAAACTGTCTTATTGTTTAAGCCTTTATAAGTAGTGTCATTATTACTTACACATCATACATGTTTATGATCAAGTACAACTTTATATTAGATCGCACGGATGAGAGTTCACGGATTTCATACCGAAGAATTAGAGGAATTGGCAGCTAATATCTTGAAGACAAGTGAAGAGTACCATGTTAAATATACTTCCGAGGATCTCAAGAATTCGTATTTAAATGTAAGTCTTAACAACTATCATGAACTATATATCACTGTTTACAACCGCAATTAAAATACTTGATTCTAATTATATATTTTTCATGTAGCATTTTTTGTATGGTACACCGGTTTTGGATCCAGACAATGAGACACGTCTTCGAAGGACTTTGATATCTAGTAAGTAAATGGTTTTTATTGATTTATTTTCTTTTTTGAGTAAGCATCACACTTACAATTTCAACTTTTTTGATTCATGTGTAGAAATATCAAGGACAGACCTATGTGATTATAGCAAAATACTGACAAGCGACCACAACTTGTCCGTTGTGGTAAGTGAACCAAAAGAATCCACAACATCAAAAGATCTGCAAGTCATTGTCTCAAAGATCAATGCGCTTGAAAGAGAGGGTGAGATTCCGAGATGGGATATGAAAGAGTTATGTGATCCAGTTGATGCAGCTGCTATCATCCCTGGGTAAAATTTTGTTTCCATAAGCATGTATTTTGTGAATTAAAGCCACATGTATAACTTTTTTATTATAGCTCGTAGCATAATATTTCCACCCTAAACTTTGCCATTGCTAGTTATTGTTTACTTTCTGTTGCCATTTACAATATTATATTGATTGAGAACTCATAGTTTAGACAATTTCCTGACAAACTAAAATGGCTTAAAATAAGATTGCCATTCGTGATTTATTGTGGTGTTATATAGGGTGGGTTCGAACTAAACCATCTAACTGGTAAATGCCCGCTTGTTTATTTTTAAGAAGTATTTAAATATCTATTTACAGTTTGTCAGCTTTTAACTAATAAGTTTATAGATAATTGAGTAATCTTGTAATTGACATTTTACTTACGAAGCCCTTTTCATTTCACCAATCTCTTCTTCCTTACATTTTGAATATTGAAATTCGCTACTTCAGGAGCATGAAGGAAGATAATTACTTTTCTTTAGTTGGGCTGAGAGAATGGCGCCTCTCAAATGGGATGCGGATATCATTTAAGCATACAGACAATGATGATGATGTAAGGCTTTTATAATTGGATCTATTTACAATTTCTTCTCAATGAAAGTTGAATATATATACTTTCTTATGCATGCAATCTTTTTAACGAGTTAACCTATAAATGACCGCCACTTTTAGATTTATATTTTGTTCGACAAGTAAGTTTATATGTGGTCAAATGATTATGTTTGGGAAATGATCATCCACTTTCTTCCAGAAAAGAATTCCAGCTATAAAAAGCATTTAAAATAGGAAATTGAAAATGAAAGGAATTGTGTTGGAAACAACATTGAGTGACCTGGTACACAGAAACCAATGGTTAGAATTAGAAAAACCCAGCCACTGAAATGTTCCACGAGATAAATCTTTTGAAGTTCTTTTCCTTTTTGTTAGAATATAGTAGACTCAATTAGCTTTCGTGTTATATGGCCAAGGTACAATTAATTTTGGAGTATATTGCAGGAGGGCAAGTGCCCGCCCTCTGATTTTGTATTCTTTGTTATATATACTTATACACATACTATACGTAAAGATAATGTTACAAGCTGACTTTATTGAGATATAAGGAATATTTTACAATTAATATTGTTTTGGCAAGAGTGCTAGCTAGTAAGGATGAAATAACATTGTTGAAGCACAACTTTGAGACAATTGCCCTTTGAGTTTTCGCGATCATGATATTCAGATACTTGGCAATAAATTTGATTTATATTCTGGGGAGAGTACTCATGTAAGATTCTCTCACTTCAATGAAATTTCGTGTTTGACAAAAGGTGGTTACTGACGCAACAGCATTACGATGGTTATTGAATCTTCATGTGCCTTTGCCCAAAATAGAGTCACATTGTAAATTACAAAGAATGTAAGGATTTAGGAGTTACTTATTCATTTATTTTCTTAGGAAACTGACTCTTATGTATCGGTAGAGATAGAATTATTTTTCTATTTTAAATGACAAATTTGGGGGGGGGGGGGGGGGGAGGGGAATAGAAAGAAGATAAAGTTAAACTGTGGACACACTCACAGAGTCCTAAGTCTGCCACTGTAACCATCCATTTGGTTGAGGATTTTGGTAGAAATCTTTGACAAATATTTCGCATATACTTGACACACTTTATGGCAAAGTTTAGCATCAGTTCTTTGTTTCACTTTTCTTTATTAGTTACTCTCTTCGATTGTTAACAAATTGCTTCAAACTTTTATCAATTATGATTCTTTTATAAAGCTTGACATAATCTCTCTCTTTCATTCATTACAAAATTGCAATATAAAGCAAAAATGCTTGTTTAAAACTTTGATTAACTGGCCAATTATTTGACTTTTTCTTAAGGAGGTTCACCTTCAAGGATTCTCAGAAGGCGGGTTGTCTCAATCGAAATTGAGTGATTATCTCACTTGTTCAGCAGCATATGATGTAGCTAAATTTAGCGGATCATGTGGTTTTCAGCGGAGAGTTCCTGGTCGCAAAGAGATTACATGTGATATGTTCATCCAAAATTACTGCAGATGGTTCTTTGTTATGTCTCCTCTGTCTCATGTGAATGCTGCGTTGCAGGTTTGTTTGATGACTTGATGTAAATATAGATGTTTTTATAACTTATGGAGGAACTAGTTTCCTCCAAAATACACTCTTTTTCATATTCATGTGTGTTGGTTTCAGCTAGTCAGTTTCTTGTGAACATAACTACTGTCTCCAACAACAAAAACAGATACAAACAAAAAAAAAAAAAAAAAAAAAAAAAAAGTTGATTTTGGAGGATTGAAATATTGAACATAATAGAATTAGTTTCTGCCTAGTCCTACCCATTAATGACTCTTGTCTATCTGCACAATTATAGTGTATGCCCAAATCCCAAAGTACTTATGAGATTCACAACTTTTGAGTTGTTTGATTGACTTTAATGAATTCTTCTTACTTGTGTTGCAGCTTGTGTATTCCTTATTTCATGCAAACTCAAAACAAGATATTGAAGATTATAGCTTGGAACAAGGTGTAGAAGAGTATAAAGAAGTGCTTAGTGCCATGGAAAAGGATCCCAAGAAGGTACTTGAAAATAGAATGGTGGAGGCCTTTTATGGAAGAGAGTATAAGGTATAGACTCTATGAATTGCGTGATCTAAGTTTCATTATCCTTTCTCTAAGAAAATTTCTATTAATTAATCTTTTACATGGTGTTTATGCAGCCTTTAACTTCAGATGACATTGGGAGGATCAATCCAGAATTGGCACTAGATTATTTCAAGCATTGCTTTAGTGATCCCTCCAATTTTAGGGTGATTATTGTTGGGAATGTAGATCATGAGAAACTTCTTGATTCAGTGTTATTGCATCTAGTAAGTTTGACTTGGTTATTAAAAAGACTTTAATTATGGTGTATCAAATTTGTGTTTCTAGTATGTAAAGGAATTTGATATGTGATTTGGGTTTAATTTGCAGGGAGGTATAGTACAAAGGCCTCTCAGAACAAGGTGGAACAAGTTTCCTCTCAAAAGGGATGATATCAAGAAGATCATGGTTAAGTTTCCTACAGAGGAGAGCAGGTTGACATAATACTTAATAAATCATTGCCATTTGTATCAGAACCATCTTTAGGACTCAAAAGTATTTTGATTTCAGGTTGCCACTATCTAATGCTAATGTGGGAGATCTAACTTCAGTTAACATGAGTTTGCCTATCAAGCTGGAAAACAAAGAATATGTGAGTGATGATCTTGAGTAGCTTATAATACATTTTTATATTCAAGATTTGACATGTTTTATTTGGTGGTGTAGGATTCAGAGTTATCGACCTTGGATCTCTTGTTGAAAATCATACGTGCCCAATCTCTTAAACTTTTGAGGCATGATGGAGCAGTAAGTACAAGAAACTAATTTTAGTAACTGTACAACTGGTAACTAATTTGAGTAATTAATAACACAACAAAATGTGGTTGCCATTTTATCAGGGTATGCATATAACAGTTGCATGCATTCACAATTGTCAATTTTTTATAAACAAAATTCTTATGAATCGATAATGGAATTATATTATTGAGCTTAAACTTTTCACTAGCTCTTGAGATACAAATAATTTTGAAGATGTAAACTACAGAGGGAGAAGGAACAACTTACTTGTTCAATCGTAATGCGGAAGCTTTGAATCAGCACCTTGAATTTGATCACCGAACTTGGTACAATACTTTGCAGCGATGGTCGGGAACGAGGTCACAAACGGAGATCGCCCACTGATTCACAACACTGATTTGCTTTGATCGACTTAGAGAGTGAGAGAGAGGAGAGAATTCAGATTTCTTTTTTTTTATATGGATTGCACTCATCTTCAGCCCTTATAAAGAACGGTGAATGACACGACTCTTTGTGTGCAAGAGTCGTGATTGTCACCGAGAACAAAGAGAACGCTGGAACCCTTTCACTTTGCAGCCGTTCCAGTCGTCTTCTTCATTAAACATAATTGGGCTCGGGTTTGGATTGGGCCTAGGTCATCTTGGGCGGACCTTAATTCCAACATCTCCCACTCGCACATGATGGCCTTATCATCCATGGTCTATCATTCAAGCAAATGTGTCGTGTGACCAACGAGCGTGCATGTACGTGTCAGCTTTAATATTATGCACCCGTTAGGCATGGACATAATAGCTACGACCACTACAAGTTCAACTTCGACTCGTTATACCCCAGACTAATTTGATTAAACCAAGTCCAAACATACATTGGTCCCTTTAAGGCTATGATTGACTCTTAGGATCGTATAGTGTGTTCATAGCTATGTCCGTGACATAACTGGTCGACCAATGAACACAATCATCAGGTATAATCAAATTTTTCTTCCTTCCTCACTTATCACTTTCAGATCATTAAGGCAATTGCTTTCCTAGATATGTACCGTCCAACCGAATTTATTCATGGTTCTAGATAGCATGCTAAAGTAGCAGACATTGACTTAACACCCCTTAAGTATAGTTGAAAGTCACATAGAGTATTTTGCACAAATAATTGGCATTTAGAGACATCACACAATGAGCAAGAGGGACATGTTGCTCATTTCTCTCGGTCACAAATGCACACTTGTTACCAAAACAAGTGCTACAGTGGTTCAACTCTTTAAAGAGCGTATGTCATTTTATTTTACCCATTGTACAGATATTTAGTTCAGACACTTCTTAATGTCCAACTATTTATATCTGGCTCGTCTTATCTTCTATTCCAGACTTATGAGAATTCTCTTGATTCTCAATTGGTCTTTTACTTTGACCGGATCTTGATCTATATCAAGACGACATACGTTATGTACTTAGCCTACTCCCTCGGTATCTCAAGTATCATTGTCTCATCTCAGCTTGCTTACTTGGCTTCTGAGGCGATTACTCGTGTGAGAGAGTCAATCTTTGTCTGGTGACATACTTTTGTTTTGTGTAATTATGTGTCAATAACAAATAATTATACATCTCAATAAATATAAGCTTGATATTAAAATTAAGATGCATAAACGAACATTTGTTTCATAAAAAAATGTAACTTGTTGTCTTTAAGTACATCTACACCCTTCGAAGACCCATAGCCCTAACATGTTTTAGAAAGACATCTCTAGCAAGGGGCTTAGTCATAGGGTCAGCTACCATTACATTAGTAGGAATGTACTCTAAAGCTACTTCATTACTAGATATAGTCTCTCGAATGTAGTTATTTCTCAGATCAATGTGTTTGGTTCTTCCATGATACTTGGGATCCTTTGTGAATGCAATGGCTGCTTGATTGTCACAATGAACCGTCACAAGGTCAGATGCGTGATCGACCACTCCAAGATCCTCCATGAACCTTTTTAACCAAACAGCCTCCTGAACAGCTCTTGTACAAGCAGTAAATTCTGCTTCCATTGTAGAGAGAGATACACTTGTTTGCTTCTTGCTATTCCACGTTATAGCTCCATTATTAAGCAAAAATACGTAACCTGATGTTGACTTACGGTTATCATTGTCTCCTCCCCAGTCAGCATCACTATAACCAACTATCCGTGAGTTTGTTCCTTGATAACATAACATGTAGTCGACAGTTCCTTTAAGGTAACGTAGTATCCTTTTAACTGCTCCCCAATGTGCTCTTCCAGGATTAGACTGATAACGACTAACCATGCCAACTGCGAAAGCTAAATCAGGGCGTGTACACATAACTGCATACATTAACTTGCCAATAGCACTGCGATATGGGACTTTAGACATATTATTCTTTTCTTCCTCAGTCTTAGGGCAGTCGTCAAGGCTCAAATTTTTCATTTTTAGCCATGGGAGTGTCAAGGGGTTTGCATTGATGCATACCAAAGTGTTCAAGAACTTGTTTTAAGTAAGTCTCTTGAGACAAACCAAGAAGTCTTTCGGAACGATTTCGATATATTCGAACACCTAGTACGAACTCAGCTTCACCCATGTCCTTCATTTCAAATTTGAGGACAACCACTTCTTAGTGGCTTTTAACAACTCCAGATTATTTCCAGCTATTAAGATATCATCCACGTAAAGTGAAAGAATAACAAAATTACTTTTAGATCGTTTGAGATAGACACAGTGATCTTCTTCAATCATCACAAATCCATCATTAATGATTGAGTTATGAAATCTTAAGTACCACTGCCTGGATGCTTGCTTGAGACCGTATATAGATCTTTTAAGTTTACAAACTTTGTTTTCACTTCCTTTTACAGTGAAACCCTCAGGTTGATCCATATATATCTCTTCATTCAATTCTCCGTTGAGAAATGCTGTTTTCACATCCATTTGATGGAGTTCCAAATCCAAACGAGCTACAATAGCTAGAATTAATCTTATCGAGGCAAACCTTACTACTGGAGAGAAAGTTTCCTCGTAGTCTATACCCTCTTGTTGGGTATAACCTTTGGCTACTAAGCGAGCTTTATATCTTTCAATGGAACCATCCACTTTGCGTTTGACTCGTAGGACCCATTTGTTCCCAACAGTCTTTCGCCCGGGAGGTAAATCAACTAAATCCCAAACATTATTGGATTTCATTGACTCCATTTCATCTTCCATTGCTTTCATCCACTTTTCACTAGTAGGTGAGTTGATAGCCTCTTTATAGTTTCTTGGCTCGTCAACATCATGTGCATCAGCCATAAAGGATTCATTCTCGATGTCAAAGCGACGTCGGGGAATGTGTCCACGCTGACTCCTACGTAAGATAGGTTCTAGAGATTCCTCTATTAATGGAAGTGTGCTACTCGAAGATAAATCCCTCCCACTATCTTCAGGAAGGTGAGGAACTTGTTCCTCTATCTCTACTTGAGTAGGTGTGCCCTTTTCAGGTTCTTCCATTTCATAGAGTTCAATGTCCCTATCTACCTCATCCCTACTAGGGAAATCCTTTTCAAGAAAGTCCACATTTCGAGCCTCAATTTCAGTCAAACTTCCATCTGGTCCTTCACCTATAAATACATATCCTTTGGAGTGTTCTGAGTATCTAATAAAGATACACTTTTTACCCCTAGGACCTAACTTCCCATGCTTATCGGAAGTGTTATGTACATAGGCAGCCGATCCCCATGGACGCAAATGTTCCAAAACTGGTTTTCTGCCTTTCCATAATTCGTATGGGGTGGAAGATACTGATTTGGTGGGAACTCTATTAAGTATATATGCGGCAGTTTGCAAAGCATCTCCCCAAAAACTTATAGGTAGATTTGCTTGAGCCATCATAGATCTAGTCATTTCTAGCAATGTTCTATTCCTCCTCTCAGCAACTCCATTTTGCTGTGGAGTCCTTGGAATAGTTAATTGCCTTTCAATGCCTTTTTCATCACAAAGAGTCTTAAATTGCTCAGATAAATACTCACGACCACGATCTGTTCTTAAAGCCTTAATGCTTTTATCTAACTGATTCTCAACGAGGCAAGTATATCGTTTAAAACAATCCAATGCCTCAGACTTATGAGAAATCAGGTAGATATGACCAAATCGTGTGTAGTCATCTATAAATGTGATGAAATATGAGGCTCTATGTCTTGCTCTCACATTCATTGGTCCGCATATATCAGAGTGGATTAACTGCAATGGAAAAGTAGCCCTAACTGATTTTCCAAATGGTTTTCTAGTTGCTTTTCCAGCCAGACAACTTTCACAAGTAGGCAACAACACTTTGTTGAGTGGGCCTAATAAACCCTCTTTTGCCAACCTGTTCATTCTTTCCTGTCCGATATGCCCTAAACGAGCATGCCAAACAGATGCATCTACATTGATATCAGTAGAAGATGCCATTAAGGAAAAACAATCTTTGTCATTAAACAACAAATGTTCAATATCTAATACAAAGAAACCATCTATAAGATGTCCAGTACCATACAAAACAGAACCATAAGTAATGTCTACAGAAGTTCCATGAAAATTAACAGAAAAACCTAACTTAAGAAGAACAGTGACAGACACAAGATTTCGTCGAATGCCGGGTGCGTAGAGAACATCATGCAGCAACAACTTTTGGCCTCCTCGTAGGTCCAATTGGCACGTACCAATTCCTTCTACGCCAATTCTTGAATTGTTGCCAACATATATCCATTTGGTACCCTTCGGCACGCGACGGTACTCTTGGAATGCTCCTCTGTCTCTGGTTATGTGATCTGTGGCTCCTGAATCCATTGTCCACAAAGGATAAGAATCAGTAAGCAAAGCACAACTAGAAACAAAAGTAAAGTTGGAGGTAGGGTATTTTGGTACCTTAGCTGGCCTGTTACATTCACGAGCCAGGTGACCAAATCTGCCACAATTGTTACACTCCTTCTTTGGATCAGGACAGTCACGAACAAAATGCCCCGTCTTGCCACAATTGTAACATTTCCTCTCAACTTTGTTCTTCTCTTTTGCATTAATCGCTTTCCTTTTGCGATTTGCAAACTTTGCCTTCTTTGCTGTGTGTCCATTCTCCTTCCCTTTATCACCTCGTCCACGCTTAGACCCAGATGTTTTGCTTGTGCTGGCTTCAGCAGCAAACGCATGAGATGAGGATTTTAAGGCCGAAAGACGCTCATCCTCCAACTCTAAATGAGTTTGCACATCATTAAAGGTCTTTACATGTTCATTATGAGTTAGGTTCATCACCATGTGATCCCAACTACTAGGAAGAGAACGTAGTACAGCCTGAACCTGCTGTTCATCAGAAAGGAAGTGTCCTGCAGATTTTAATTCCCTTATCATGTTTGACATAGCCCTTAAATGCTTTTTCATGGAATCACCAGATCGCATGCTAGCATTGTCAAACTTGTAGAGAAGTTTTTTAACTTCGTAAGCGAAGTTCCCCCAAACTTCTCTTTCAGGGCTGCCCACATATCCTTGGCAATCAAGTAATTTTCATACTCGCACATAAGGTCATCTTGCATGCTACTTAAAAGCGTGATTCGCGCTTTGCTGTTCCGCTTCTTCCAAGCTTTGAACGTAGCAAGTCTCCTCATATATTCATCTGCAGTCCCTTCATCATTCATTACAGGTTCTTCCATGGAACTTGTCAGAGTATCGAGAACTTCTTGTTCCTCAAGTCACATATTGGATTTTACGGTGCCACATATCATAATTGTCACCATCAAATTCGCACCATGATTTAGTTCAGCAATTATATTTTTTATTGATGCCATGGTTAGTTCTACATAGAGACAATAACAAATAAAGGCGTTATTGACACATATTCAATGTATTACACATTCTTATATTGCAACAACAATGAATATTAAAATTATAATCTAACGAAGGGTGTGAAACGAAAGGTCACTATGTTCACAATCAGATTCAACATTACCAAAGTTATATTATTATTTTAACAATCATTAATTGTGCAATCCACTTATTTGTTAAAGAAATTTTTCTTTTATCTCTTAAACATATATTAGACACTTATGCATGAAAATGTCAACAAAACATTAATAACAATCCTCCCACTGAACATAAACATGCATCTGATACTTTTGTCAATACATCTCATAGATATCATTAACAAAATCAAATAATCAAACTATTTTAAGACACTTTAATAAAATTTGGAAAATTAAATGTCTTCAGAAAATTTCAGAAAAAATTCAGAAAATAGGAAACTGAAAAACATGACTGCTGTAATTTTTTCAGATTTTTCTGACCTCGGGAAGACCCCCAAAACAGTCCAGAAACTTGACTGGTCAAACAATTGACCAGAAAGTCAAAGTCAACGAAAAAGTCCAAAAATATTCAGAATACAGAAAACTTAAAAAACTTAATTTCTATATTATTTTAAGAATTTTTCCGATGCTGATAAGACTTTCAAAATAATTCACAAGATGTAATTATTAACGGTGGGACGGAGACAGTAAAATTCAACAATTTCAAAGAGAATTGGCTACACCAATCTGATTTCAAGGACATCTGATGTGGTGGGTTCGAACACTATTTGCAAGTTCAGGTGTGAAATTCAGCAGCAATTAGGAGTGTAATTCACAAACATATACGCAATGCACAACTCAGGATGCACAGTGTACAATCGAAAAACAGAACAGCAGCAAAACAATGTTCATCTTCTTCACCAACGCAAAGAAAAAAAATTGAATTTCAAAATTCCATAACTTCTTTATCTTTGATCCGAAAAACATGAAACAAAATTCTTTGGAAAGCCCTTTGAATCATCTTTTCAACCATACCAGAAATTCATGAACACATTAAGCATGAAAAACGAAAATTTTAAACCCACTGACATGGCAAGAAAAATTCTGTTCATGGTTCTTTCAGAGTTCGAAATCAAATTCAACGGGGCTCTGATACCAATGTAAACTACAGAGGGAGAAGGAACAACTTACTTGTTCAATCGTAATGCGGAAGCTTTGAATCAGCACCTTGAATTTGATCACCGAACTTGGTACAATACTTTGCAGCGATGGTCGGGAACGAGGTCACAAACGGAGATCGCCCACTGATTCACAACACTGATTTGCTTTGATCGACTTAGAGAGCGAGAGAGAGGAGAGAATTCAGATTTCTTTTTTTTTTTTTTATGGATTGCACTCATCTTCAGCCCTTATAAAGAACGGTGAATGACACGACTCTTTGTGTGCAAGAGTCGTGATTGTCACCGAGAACAAAGAGAACGCTGGAACCCTTTCACTTTGCAGCCGTTCCAGTCGTCTTCTTCATTAAACATAATTGGGCTCGGGTTTGGATTGGGCCTAGGTCATCTTGGGCGGACCTTAATTCCAACAGAAGAAAATCTTACTTGTTTCAGATATATGAAGTCACAGTTTCCTCTTCACTTGAGCCTGATTTTTCCTCGGTGGGAACCACATGTGGATACTTTTTGTTGGTCCCAAAGGGCAACAAGGGTATGGAAAATAGCTAGAGGGGGGGGGGGTGAATAGCTGTTTTAAAATTCTTTTCGTACCCTTGAAAAATTCAATTGCAAATGCGCACTTTATCAAATAAGCGTTATGATATGCGCCTAAGTGAGTGAGTGAAATGCACAGCGGAAGTTAGTTAAGATAGATAGCGCAAAGGTGATAAAGGGGGCGCACACACACTCTAAGTATTTTGGCTCAAAGTGGGTGAAATAAGGAACTAAGGCAAATGATATAACCAACACAACACAATTCAGATCAATCAATCTACAATGAGTAAACAAGCAAATAGTGAGATAAGATAATAACTTGAAAGTAAATGACAAGAAATTAATACTCACTATTTGGAGAGGTTCGATCGGGAAATGATCTACGTCCTCTACCAAGATGGTTAGTCTTGGATTTCAATGGAGATCTTATATAATGAGTGAGTGTTACAAATTACAACTTTTGAGCTTCTACACTAACTCAAGATCTAATATTCTATGAATGAACAAATCCAAAACAATAACCGGTGTATCTCTAAAAGAAGGATCTAAGTGATCAAACTTAAAGAGGTGCGTGTGTGATTTTAGTATCAAGGCTCTTTAGATCTTTATGATTTAGAGCACAATAAAACTAAAGTGTTATAGCTTGAAGATCTGGGCTAAGGATGAAGGTATGAAGATGTTCTTGAGGAATTCTGGAAAAACAAAGGCAATCTTCAAATCTTCAACAAATGCTTGAGAGAGAAATTCCGAAATTCTTAGCAACTTCAAATGGTTGAAGTTATGGGGTATTATAGTGATCCCCAAAAAACTAGCCGTTGAAAATCCTTGGTGAGTCAGAGAAAGGACGGATGTGCTGTCGCTCATTGAGTGGAGCACTTGTCCTTTATAGCCGTTAGACACATAATACAAATATGACCGTTATGGACACGTGTCCTTAGATGCGGGCGCATACGTGTTATTTAACCACCGTTGGATCATTGGCGAAGTTTGAATCTCTTCAAGTCTTCATTAAATCACTGAGTGTTGAAAATACATTGAGGCGCGTATGAGCCATTAGGGCGCATGGTTTATGCGCGCGCCAAGTGAGGCGCATAGGCGCAAAACCTATGGGGCGCGCGGCGCAAGAAAGGCGCGTGGGCGCATGGCTCAAACTGAACTTGTGATTTTTCTTGAATCTTGATCTTCTTGCCCTATTCCTAAGCCTATTCTATTACAATGGACAACCTAAAAAATGAAGTATAAATACTTCTTACATGTGGGTCTAAAGTCCATGAAATAAAACTTAGGTGATGGATCAATCAAATCTAGACAATCCTATTCCATTGAAACTGAGATATAAGTGGGCATACCCAACAATCTCCCCCTATTTGATTGATGCCATTACCTACTATATCAAGGACAAACATTATACTTGATAAAAACATGTTCAAATAAATAACTTTGATAAATCATGTCTCAAGTTAATGCACACACTAGTCCAAGATATAGATTTCTAATCTATTCCAATAAGGATAAAGCATTACATATGGAAAGATAGAAATAATAGTTCAACACATTCAAAATGATATATGAGTTTTAGTTTTGAAATGTGTTTAAACCAAGTTTAAACTAATGCATGAAAATATGAAACAATTCAAATATGATGCATATGATTTTAAACAACATTCATTGTTCTACAAACAAGGAGTTTGAGTGAACAAGGTTTTAGAGAAACAGTGATGCTTTATCGTCCTTCAATCCTTCAACGATCTCTGAAACGGAGCGCTGAATCTGTTTAGCGAGCTGATGACTACGGTTCACTAAGCCATGAGTGTCCGTGACACTATTGTGAGTGGCAGTGACACCGTCTCCGATGTAGCGCAAATGACCAACATTGATGTTTTGATACTCATCAATGGTGCGTTGAGTAATGGCTTGCTGTTGAGAGAGATTTTCTGCAACGTTCTGAAAGTTAGCTTCAACAGCAGCGTGCGCTGTAACAATGTCAGAGGAGATCCTATCTGTGCGCCTATCTGCACTGGAATGCGCGGCATTGAAATGAGTGACAACTAATTCCTTCAAAACATCAATCTTTGAGAGAAGGGAATTAATGTCAACATGCGCGCTAGAAGCAGGAGCAGAGCTGGAAGACGGCGCATGAGATCCAGGCGCATGTGAATCAGGCGCAATTGGAGCAGCGCTTGGTTCATCATTTGGTTCTGCGCCATAGACAGATAATCCCAGGATTTGTAGCACATCCTTAACTTCCTTGAGCTTATCAACCACGCTCAATAACTTATGGCTATCTCCAGCCACCATCTCAAACAGCTTCCTTATATCACCTGCTATATTCAACTCTACTTCCTTTATAGCGTCAATAAAATCTTGGCCATCGGTGAGTTGGATGCCAGCACTAATTCGCTCATGAAGGGAAGCAAGAGTACCTTTGAATAAATCGTTCATCTGATCAATAGCATCATTCCACTGTTGAGGAGTAAGGAAATGTTTGTCCTTGATATTCACATCTATGCGCACTATCTCCCCCTTAATGGCAGCAATCTCATCAGCTTGCTGAGTAAGCATAGAAGTATGAAGCTCCATCTGAGAATTAATGTGAGCTTGGCCTTGCTGGAGTTGCTGTAAAAGAGAAATAACCACACTCAAATCAGGAGTGGGAGGCGGAGGCACAGGAGTAGAGGGGCGCATCGGAGGAGTAGGAGCGCGGGTAGGAGATGGAAGATACTCTGCACTTGAAGAAATTTCTTCAGGTTGAGGCGCAGGAGCCTTGGGGCGCACAGATGAAGGTTGCGCCTTAAGGGTTCTGGCTCCCCCTGAGGTTGATCCTCACTATCTTCACCAAATAAATATGCAGAGATTTTATTTCTGATTTGTTGTCGATCAGAAGATGGCTTTGTTGGAGGCGCATGAACAGTTGGAGGCGCATCAGGAGCAGGCGCGCGTGTATCAGCGCTAGACCCTGCGCCTTTGCGCCTTTCAGATTTAGATAAATCAGCAGCCTGTTTCAATCTGTATTCTTCATCTCTTTTCTTCTGCGCTTCCAGTCTACTGGCTTCTTTAGCGCGTTTCAGCTCTTTTTCTTCTTCAGTGTCGGTTCTGGGGCGCTTAGGAGGTCTGCTTGTTCTTTCAGCAATCCCTTTGCCCTTTCCTATAACTGCGCTAGGTTCAGCTCTAGGTTCTGCGCGTGGCGCTACTGTAGGTTCTTCTCACCATCTGCGCCATCTGCTTCTTCATCAGAATCAGTGGCTTCATCAACCAACTGAGCGCCTTTCACCCTTGGCGCGCGCTTGGCCATGCGCTTTCTGCGCCTTTTCATCACTAAACTGTCCTTACCAAAAATAGGGACATCAGTGGTTTGGTAGGCTGGGTTCTGAGCAAGGAAATTTGCAGAGCAGGATAGGAGAGAAAGATCTTGGTTAGAATACGACAGTGAGTCTTGAACTTCGTCTTTCCCCCAGCCTTGTTTTTGTTGTACTTGTCAATCTGGTCCTGAAGAGTTGTGAATAAGATATGAGGCCAGTTGAGGATGGTCTTTGCCATAATAGCAGCTGTATACTCCCACTGCTCCATAGTGAATCTGTTGACATTTCCAGTTTTGAAGATAATGGAAGTGCCAACTAGATGCGCAATATGCGCCAGTAAATCACCACCATCTCTAATTTCCACAGTTTTGATATTGTTTTGAAGAGTAGGGATATTAAGAAGAGTGCGCGCCATAATATTTTGAGCAGCGTCTGAGTAAGAACTGATTTTGCCAGCAACACTCAAAGGGCCAGATGTGTTGAAGTTGACAATCTTTTTGATAGTGCCAGCAAACATAGTGATTTCAACATCTTGAACCACTGCGCGTATTCGATAGCGCACCATCCCTTCTACATCAGTTGGAATTTCCACAAATTTAGCTGTGGAGAAATATTCATCAACTAGGAGCGGTGAGTAGAAAGGTTGCTCCAGAGTGAATAAGGGAAGGAGTCCAGCAAGTCTGATATATTCCATAATATCTACACCCATGGGATCAGCAGCTAGCTCATCGAAAGTTTCACCAGGTCTGAAATTAGATAGATCCTGAAAAATTTAAACATTGAAAGGAATTAGTGTGAATCAGGCGCATAGAATCATAAATAAGCAAAGTGAGGACTAGGCGCATACAAAATTTTAGGCGCAGAGAGTCATAGGCGCATAAGAGAGCACAGTGAGTCAAGGCGCATGATTATAGTAGGCGCATGAAATTATGAGGCGCATAGAAATAGAGGGCGCATATTTATGGTTCTATGAAATATACTAAGAAAAATTTGAACATAAAAATTGACTAAGTATGAATTGGGGCGCACAGGAAGTGTAGGCGCATAATGTTATTAGGCGCATTGAGGATTGAGGCGCAAACACAAGTAAGCGCAAGAATCACTTTGAGGCGCATAATATCAATGTGCGCATAATCACACTAAGCGCATGAATTCATATATAGGCGCATTACTATGTAGAAATTTAAACTCAGTATAAAAATTCACAAACACATGCAAACATACAAATGCAAGATATCAGAATCAAAACATGAAAATTTTGAAAAACAAGTTTTGAAAATTATGAAACCCAAGTCATGCAAAAATAATGAAGAACACGAAGAACATGCCTTGAGTGCTCGAAGAACACCAAGAACACCAAGAACACATAATTCGTGAAACTTCACCAAATCAAGCATACAATATATCAAAATGACCGCAAGAAGACAAGGATAACAAATATGTAAATCAAAACAAGTAAAAATCAATAACGAAACCAGAAAATGGATTCATAGGTCCGAAAATTTTCGAAAGTTCAAAAATGGAGATTTTTCAGATTCGCACCAAATAGCGAATTGATCGTTGAAAAAGTTAGTTATAAAGATTCTAAAACATAAAACGAACATAACCTAACAAACGATTTTGAAAACGGATCACCGAAACATGATCAAGCCAATAAAATGGCTTTTCGGTTTTAAAAAAAGCGTGAACCCAAAAAAAAAGATTGACGAAAAAAATGCAAAACTTAAGAGAATAAGGGTTTAGAAGTCATACCATTTCGTCTTGAGTTGATTTTGTAGATCTTTTAGGACCCATTAACAGTATATATAGAGAAAATGAGAAGGAGAAATGGAGGAATATAGAGAGAGAGAGAGAGAAGAGAAAGAGTCTGACTGAGAGAGAGAAGTGAGAGACGGGAGTGAGAGAGAGCGTTTGAGAGGGAAGAGAGAGAGACTGAAAAGAAGGGGGGAAAAGATATTTATAGGTTAGGAAATTTTAAAAAATAGGCACAAATAAGGAAATAATAGGGTAAAAAATTTAAAAAATATGGGAAGTTGAAAAGATTGTAATGATGAGGGGAGAAAATCAAAGCCGGCGCATTAATGGTGAAAAGAGGCGCATTTATGAGGGGGGGGAAATGAAGTGATGCCTCATAAATGCTGAATGACCTAAAGTGTCATGATGTGACATTTTGGGTAAAAGAAAAACCGCTCCACTTTCCCTATAAGTGTATGAGCAATTTTGACTAATTTTTGCACAAACCCCAAAAACATCTGTTTTGGTGTAAGTTTGGGGTGCAAGAAATATATCCCCAGAAAATAAAATTTTTTGAAAAACGTAAAACGAGGGAAAAATTAATTGCACAAGTACCCTTGAACAATTATGGAATGTCAAAAGACAAAAATTCCTATAATAAATGAACAGAATCAACATACCTGGTACTTGTGTATTGAATACGTTCAATCATTGAAATAATAAACTTTGAGCATTGATTGAGCCGCAAACATTTAATACACGCATGAGGGGCGCATGACACTCAAGAGGCGCGCATGATGGTTAGGCGCGCAGAGGTACTTGGGCGCGCAGTGTTTCCTTGAAACTTTGAAAAATGATTTAACATTTGAACGTAGTGTACTCATAACTCAACAAAGCATGAAATCATTAGTAGTAACAAAACTATATGAATTTAGTTGAGTTCAAGCATACCCATTTCACCTCTCAAAAATATAAACCGTTTCGCGTCAAGTGCTTTCGTTAAAATGTCGGCGATTTGAAAGTCGGTTCCCACGTGTTCTAAATGAATATTGCCTTTCTCCACGTGGTCTTTGAGGAAGTGATATTTGATGTCGATGTGCTTGGTTTTTGAGTGCATGACATGATTTTCAGAAACTGAAATTGTTGATGTATTGTCGCAGTAGATTGGACAATTTTCTTTAATGATATCATAGTCCACCAATTGCTGCTTCATCCATAGTATTTGACAGCAACAGCTTCCCGCAGCGATATATTCGGCTTCGGTTGTTGAGACAGATACAGAAGCTTGTTTCTTACTCGCCCATGACACAAGTCGATATCCGAGGAAATGACAAGTGCCACTAGTGCTTTTCCTATCAATGGTGCACGCTGCGTAATCCACATCTGAGTAACCTATAAGTTTAAAGTTCGAATCTTTGGTGTACCAAAGTCCAAGGTTAACAGTACCGGAAAGATATCTTATAATACGTTTCACAGCAATTAAGTGTACTTCTCTAGGGTCGGATTGATAACGAGCACAAACACTAAACATAATATCAGGCCTACTAGCAGTAAGATAAAGGAGTGAGCCAATCATACCTCGATAGAGCGTTTGATCAACACGTTTACCTTTTAAATCTTTGTCGAGTTTGTTGCCGGTGGCCATTGGAGTGTCGTATGATTTAGCGTTTTCAAGTCCAAACTTCTTGATTAAGTCCTTGTGTATTTGCTTGATTGATGAATATGCCTTCATTCAATTGCTTGATTTGAAGCCCGAGGAAGAATGTAAGTTCTCCCATCATGCTCATTTCAAACTTGCTCTTCATTAGTTTCTCAAACGCTTGCACAACAATTCATTAGTAGAACCAAATATAATATCATCAACATAAATTTGAACAAGTAATTTATGACCATTATGTTTGGCAATGAAAAGAGTTGTATCGATTTTACCGCGAGTGAAGCCTTTTTCGATGAGAAACTTTGATAGTGTATCATACCATGCTCTTGGTGCTTGCTTGAGTCCATACAAAGCTTTCCGGAGTTTGTACACATGATTTGGAAATTGAGAATCTTCAAATCCAGGTGGTTGAGCTACGTAGACTTGTTCTTGGAGTTCACCATTTAGAAACGCGCTCTTCACATCCATTTGATATAACTTGAAGTTCTTGTGAGTGGCGTAAGCTAGAAATAATCTGATAGCTTCAAGTCTTGCTACGGGCGCAAAAGTTTCATCGTAGTCAATTCCTTCTTCTTGCCTATAGCCTTGTGCAACCAATCTGCTTTGTTTCTTGTGATGGTTCCATTCTCATCCATCTTGTTCTGAACACCCATTTCGTACCAATCACTCCATGATCATGAGGTCTTGGAACAAGAGTCCAAACCTTACATCGTTCAAATTGATTGAGTTCTTCTTGCATTGCAACAACCCAATTAGGATCTTGGAGCGCTTCATCAGCCTTCTTCGGTTCAATTTGAGAGATAAAAGCAGTGTAAGCATCAAAGTTTGTAGCTCTCCTTGTACGAACACCAACTTGTAGATCACCGATGATATTAGCAATTGGGTGACCTCTAACTTCACGAATTTTAGGAGGTAAGTTAGGTTGAGTCGTAGTAACTTGAAGGTCTTCAATTGGTACATCTTCACCAGATTCAAAGTCATTAAAATTTGGGGGTTGAACTGGCTCAGAATTGAAACTTGGGTTAACACCAGATGCAACAGTAGAAATAGGCGCGTGAGAGGAATCATGAGGCGTATTATTGGAATGAGGCGCAATAGAGGATTCACCAGGCGCATTATATATTGAATTAGGCGCATTTGATGTAGATGGATTTCCTTGTGTTGATAGATTCTGATCTTGAGTGGGCGCAACATGAATAGGAGCACCTGTATCATTTAGCTCAACAGAATCATCAGCAACATTTGGAGCCAAATGTGGCTCAAGGAGAGAATGTTCATCAAATGTAACATGTACAGATTCAACTATCACTAATGTAGATCTATTAAAAACACGAAAAGCTTTAGAGTGTTTGGCATACCCAACAAAGATACCTTCGTCGGCTTTGGCATCGAATTTACCTCTAAGTTCGTTTCCGTTGTAGAGGATATAACATTTGCAACCAAAGATTTTGAAGAATGCAATGTTGGGAGTTCTACCACGCCAAAGTTCATACGGAGTCTTGTTGTGAAGTTTGTTGATGAGGGAACGATTTTGAGTAAAACATGCAGTGTTAATAGCTTCTTCCCAAAAGTACTTAGGTAATTTAGCTTCAGCTATCATCGTCTTTCCCGCTTCAATCAACGTCCTATTCTTTCTTTTAACAACGCCATTTTGTTGAGGGACTCCGGCGGTTGAAAAGTTGTGATCTATCCCATGATCTTCACAATATCGAGCAACACCGTTGTTTTTGAATTCTGTTCCATTGTCTGATCGAACACTAACGATGTCATCTTCTTTTTGGGTTTGGAGTAGTCGAAATAAGGTGGTGAGAATATCATAACAATCATATTTTGTAATCATCATCTCCACCCATGTATATCTTGAATAATCATCCACCACAACTAGAGTATACTTGTTTCTTCTAATACTTGCGGTGGTAACTGGTCCAAATAGATCAATGTGAAGCAATTGCAAACATCTAGTAGTTGAGGGATTTGTCTTGCTTGAAAAAGACTGCTTCGGTTGTTTGCCAAGTTGACACGCGGCGCACTTCTTGTCATGATGATCAGCAACCTTGGGAAGACCTTTAACAAGATTATTCCTGCTGAGTTTAGATAGATACTTGAAGTTCAAGTGACTTAAGCGCTTGTGCCACAGCCAACTATTTTCGCTCACACTTTTAGCTACAAAACAAAGATTAGTACTAGAGTTCATACTATGGAAATCAATAATGTAAATATTTGTCTTACGATATCCCGTGAGTAAGATAGCTCCAGTTTTGCCATTCTTGATAAGACATTGCGTTGAAGTAAAATGGCATTCTAATCCTTTGTCGCAGAATTGAAATATGGATAATAAATTGTGCTTGAGTCCTTCGACGAGAGAGACTCTTTCAATGCACACTTTGTCTTTCTTAAGCTTTCCATATGCTACAACTTGACCTTTGCTATTGTCACCAAATGTTACTGAGGGACCTCTTTCTTCATGGACATCTTCTAATAAGGATTCATCTCCAGTCATGTGTCGTGAATACCCACTATCGAGAATCCATTCATACGTTTTAGCTTTAGATCCAGCCATGAAGCAAAGAACCTGAAATATAAACATTTAAGCATTGTCCCCTTTATTCCTTTTCGGGTCCAAAAAGTTAGCAACTTTTGACAACCCACTCTTGCTTGACCTTAGGGTTTTTAAGTCCTTTGGCATTGGGAGTGAATCGCAAAAGGCATTCCACGGCCTTGTGTCCAAAACAATCACAAATTGAACAATGTTGAAAGCCACCAATCACGTGAGTTTTCACAAACTCTTTACTTTTCTTAGGGATGGCATTCTTCTTTGGGTCAGATGAACTAGCCTTAACAAAATCTTTCTTTTGAAATTTTGGAGCGCTTTTTCTTGGAGGGCGCATAGGGCTAGGAGGCGCACGGCGATGAGTCGCGTGGCTCTTAGGCGCATAATGAGCACTCGGAGAAGGAGCGCGCCTATTTTCAAGAATGATTTTGCTAGGAGATGGTTCATCTGTAGCTATATCTTTCCCTTTAGCATTCCCAAATTGCTTCGTTGGGTAGACATAATGGAATGTTTGTCCCTTGACTTTTTCCTGTCCTTTACCCATTGAAATAGAATGTTTTTCCTTAGGAATTTCAAAAGTTGGTTGATGAGTAAATTCACTATCTCTTTCAGCAAAACATCACATTTAAAGTTGTCACTAGTTGATGAGAATCCCAAACCACTTTTATCACCACTGGTTCTTGGGGACTCACAAATGTTATCCATAGTGACACGAGAGTTGGACCACTCATTTGTAATCTTTTCAAGATTAATAATTTGAATGACCAATTCATCGTTTTGAACTTTAAGAAGTGAGTTTTGTTCTGTTAGAAAAGTGTTTTTATCAGTAAGAGGAGTCATGCTCTTTATCTGCTCCTTAAGGATGGTGAGTTCAGATTGAAGAACATTTTTCTCGGTCTTAAGCTGGGAAATTTCATCACATGATAGTGCTAAAGCTTCCTTCATTTTGCCAAATCTACTAATTACCTTTTCGGCTTCTAAGAATAGCTTTTCTTGTTTGGCAATGTCCTCATCATGATTGATTGTAGGAATTGGTTCAACTTGAGGTCTGATGTAGTTGCCTTTTCTGAGCTTGCTTCTTGCACTCAGATCACATCTTGAAAATAACAATCCACCATCGCTTTGAGCCGGAGTGAGAAATCCTTGTTCTACGAGCTCGCTGATGGTTGGTCCTTTCTTCCTTTTAACTTCTGAATGACTAGCAAATTTCTTGATGGGTTTGTTCAAGATCTTCATATCTGGAACATCTTTTGAGAAGTCATCCGAGTCATAATTAGCAACATCAACATCATCATTTGCCACCATACAAACGAGTCCACTATCAGAATCTTCATCGCTCTCATCGGAGTCTGTTTCAATCCAAGTGTTGTGCTCATTTGCTGGTGATTCTTCTTCAACAACCATTCCCTTGTGACGATTGAACTTGGGAGTGAATTTGGGAGTATGGCTGCTCTTCTTCTGCATATATTCAAACTTGGGAATTAGGCAGCTCGATGCAAAGTGTCCGGGTTTCTTGCAATTAAAACAAACAAGATCTTCTTTTCTTTTAGAATCACTGCTCCTTGTAAACTTTTGAGGAGCTCTGCTGGTAGATCCTTGAAAGTTGTTGTTTGAGCCGGGATTTGAGAATTTTCTGAACTTCTGAAATTTCTTCACAAATAAAGCGAAGTCTTCATCATCCATGTCCAATAGCTCAAAAGTAGAAATTTTGGGATCGGAATTTTTCTCATCATGTACAGGCGCGGGAGTAGGCGCAGGCGCAGCTTCTCTGTGCGCCACCATAGCCATAGATTTTGACTTTCCTTCAGTTTCGCTGATTCGTTGGAGTTTGAGCTCATAAACTTTGAGATTTGCATAGAGGTTCCTCAAAGTCCATACATCTAAAGTTCCGGCGTCTTCAAGAGCGCTAGATTTATGAAGATATCTAGAGCGAAAAGCTTGGAGAAAATTAACATTCAAATCTTTGTTAGAAAACTTCATGCCAAGTGAAATACATAGATTGATAATTTCACAATAGCGTTCATAAGTTTGTCTTAAGGTTTCACCGGGGAGTTGAGAGAAATTGTTGAATCTCTTTTGCACTTCATATTTCTTGTTCTCCTTGCAAACGGTGTCTCCTTCTATATGCTCTTCAATAGCATCCCATAGCTCATTTGCAGTAGCACAATGCATGACTTGTTGTTTCATAGCCGTGCTTAGAGTGCTTAGAAGAATATTTCTTGCTTTTCCATCATTTGCGACTCTCTTTGTTTCTTCCTCATTCCATTCTTCCTTTGGTTTTAGAATGGAGGGTTGAGCAGCGTTGGTGCGTGGATTAGGATTCGCTTTCATAGGGATGTAAGGTCCATAAACCACGGTGTCATGAAGCCTTTCATCAATTGAGGTAAGATGAGTCAAGATGCTGAATTTCCACACGTCGAAATGATCTTCATCAAAGACTGGAACATGTGTGTAGTTAGCAGTTGCCGAAGGTCTTGAGTTTGCCATATTGAATCGGCACCCAAGCTGTTAAGCTTGAAAAACAAAAACGTTTTATAAAAGTGTTTGCTCTGATACCACTTGTTGGTCCCAAAGGGCAACAAGGGTATGGAAAATAGCTAGAGGGGGGGGGGGGTGAATAGCTGTTTTAAAATTCTTTTCGTACCCTTGAAAAATTCAATTGCAAATGCGCACTTTATCAAATAAGCGTTATGATATGCACCCAAGTGAGTGAGTGAAATGCACAGCGGAAGTTAGTTAAGATAATAGGCGCAAAGGTGATAAAGGGGGCGCACACACACTCTAAGTATTTTGGCTCAAAGTGGGTGAAATAAGGAACTAAGGCAAATGATATAACCAACACAGCACAATTCAGATCAATCAATCTACAATGAGTGAACAAGCAAATAGTGAGATAAGATAATAACTTGAAAGTAAATGACAAGAAATTAATACTCGCTATTTGGAGAGGTTCGATCGGGAAATGATCTACGTCCTCTACCAAGATGGTTAGTCTTGGATTTCAATGGAGATCTTATATAATGAGTGAGTGTTACAAATTACAACTTTTGAGCTTCTACACTAACTCAATATCTAATATTCTATGAATGAACAAATCCAAAACAATAACCGGTGTATCTCTAAAAGAAGGATCTAAGTGATCAAACTTAAAGAGGTGCGTGTGTGATTTTAGTATCAAGGCTCTTTAGATCTTTATGATTTAGAGCACAATAAAACTAAAGTGTTATAGCTTGAAGATCTGGGCTAAGGATGAAGGTATGAAGATGTTCTTGAGGAATTCTGGAAAAACAAAGGCAATCTTCAAATTTTCAACAAATGCTTGAGAGAGAAATTCCGAAATTCTTAGCAACTTCAAATGGTTGAAGTTATGGGGTATTTATAGTGATCCCCCAAAAACTAGCCGTTGGAAATCCTTGGTGAGTCAGAGAAAGGACGGATGTGCTGTCGCTCATTGAGTGGAGCACTTGTCCTTTATAGCCGTTAGACACATAACACAAATATGACCGTTATGGACACGTGTCCTTAGATGCGGGCGCATACGTGTTATTTAACCACCGTTGGATCATTGGCGAAGTTTGAATCTCTTCAAGTCTTCATTAAATCACTGAGTGTTGAAAATACATTGAGGCGCGTATGAGCCATTAGGGCGCATGGTTTATGCGCGCGCCAAGTGAGGCGCATAGGCGCAAAACCTATGGGGCGCGCGGCGCAAGAGAGGCGCGTGGGCGCATGGCTCAAACTGAACTTGTGAATTTTCTTGAATCTTGATCTTCTTGCCCTATTCCTAAGCCTATTCTATTACAATGGACAACCTAAAAAATGAAGTATAAATACTTCTTACATGTGGGTCTAAAGTCCATGAAATAAAACTTAGGTGATGGATCAATCAAATCTAAACAATCCTATTACATTGAAACTGAGATATAAGTGGGCACACCCAACACTTTTCAATTGAATTCCAATGCAATCAGGATGTCGCCTGGGAGTCGGTTAGTTGTTTTGATTAGTACTTCATCCTTATTTAACTTGTGATAGTTGGTGGCTTTGCTTGCACATTACTTCAAATACTCCCTCCGTCCAAATGATCTTCCCACATTTTTTGTCGTTATTACAAATGAATTTTGAGCATTAATTTTAATTTGATTTAATCAATAACAAATTTCAGATTTTCATTAATATAATTAAATCAACCTAAATTACTACTCGAAAGTCATTCGTAGGGACGGAAAAAAGTGGATACCGTTTTTTAGACAAAGAGTATCAAATACTGGCATTTGAATGTTTGGGCAGGTAGATATTCTGGTAGATGAAGTTCAGAATCTCCAGCAGCATGGGCTTAAGGATATTAATCTTTCCAATTTAATCAAGGATTTAAATCTGCAATGGGAGGTATAATTTTGCTAAGTTTATCAAGATGGAATTTTAATTGACTTCTTGAAGAGAAAAGTAAAGTTAAAAATAAACTTTAGTATTCATATTATGTTTTCTACTTGCTTTGTGACACCTTATAAACTTTCTTATTTTTGAGCAATGAGGATTGGATCGAGTGGATTATGAGCTGTTACACATCATGCCATTACGGGGGAGATATTGATAGAACCCACAAGGTAATACTTCAAAAGTTCTACTTTTATTCCTAGACTTTTGAAACTATTCTATGATATTTGTTTAAAACATGGAACCCGTGAATAGGACATTTAAACAAGTCCGTGATATGTGAAACATATGTTTTCTTTACTCTTACTATGTATCCTCTTGACGCCAGTGATGTATTAACATATGGGAGGGGCTATTGCCACTACAATAAATACTTATCCACTACATCATAGTTATTTTTGGTAAATGAATTATTTACTTGACTCATTTGCCCTTAAAACGAGTACAAATATATTTATACACTACATCCATTATATCTATTACAATTATATATTGTTTTGTTAATTTTTTTTCAATGTTCAAAATAATTCTTTTAATTATGAGAAGATAAATAAAATATTTATATGCAATAAATTAAAGTATAAATCTGAAAGTGTTAACATGAAAGTAATTTATCTATATTCAACCTTAATATTTGAAATGTGAGAAAACGACTTTGTTCACAAGGTTTTGTGTTGATATTATTTCTTTGTTTTAACTGTCACCTAGTTCTTTTATATATAAGAGATTAAAAATATTTATATATATATATATATTAATTATTATTATTTTCCTTGTTTGGTTCAAATAAAGACAAGTGAAAAAGAGAACGATAAAAATGATTAGACAAAGTGCTGAAGAAATTATAGTTTAAACAAAGAATTTTGCAATAGCGGTATAAAATTTGAACGGTGAATGTATAAATTAATCTATTATAAAAAATTAAATGATATTGTGTTGGCTATTTTACAATATTTTATGTATTTATTACTTTCAATTATTAAAGTATGTTGTGAACTACTAACTAATATTTTTCATTATTGTAGATTTTTTTTTTTTTAAATAATATGTTGTCAAGCTCATAAAATCGATAATTATTTTCAACAGTACATTAAATATTTCCAAGATTCTTCAATATTATAAAGAAAATTAGTAATATCACATATAATTGGATTATTTGATGTCATCAATCAAAAGCTAAAAATATTGTTCTAAGTTAAAAGGAAAATAAATATTATTTTAAAAATCAAATCTAATTTATCATTAAATATGGCAAGTATTTTGAAGGTAAAATAATGCCATCATCATGATTAGCTAAAATTTAATTCGACATGTCAAGTATTTATAGTATCTATAGTATCTACTAAAATATTGCATTCATTCCTTAAATGTAAAAGGACATTTGTGTCAATTTACAAAAAATGTAGTGAATAAGTAGAAAATGTAGTGGCTTTAGCCCCTCCCTTAACATATTAGTAACATTGTGGTATTGTCTTCTGTTCCGATAGTGATTTATTACCGTCTCTCTAACATTTTCCAAATACGACAACACGAAAGAAAAGAAAGGCATGATGGCTTTATGGCAAAGGTTAGTGAGGAATTTGTCAACTCTGCGTTTGGAAGAATTTTGACAAATCCTTGCAACAAAAACTATTACACCATGGTAATGGGCCCTTGCAATGGCGACGAAACCGAATATGATTAAGGTTAGCTCTCGTTTTACATGTATACACTAGTATAGTACTCCCTCCGTCCCAAAATGAGTGTCCAAAAAGTCCCCAAATTTCCTGTTGACGTTTAGATATTAATTTTTGGATGGAGGTAGTAGTAGTATATATGGATGAAAAAGATGATGGTTTTGTTTAGAAAGAAAATAACTTGTGTATAGCACAGAATGACAAGGTTATTACTTCCGCTATCATCTCTCAAATGTACTAATAGATTGCTTCTTTAAAACCATCTTCCACTAACCAGTGTCGTTGCTCAGAGAACGAGAAAAAGTTAATCGGACTAATCTCTTATCTATTAAGATGTTGTTGTTTTCTTAAATCTCTGCTAAGAAGATTCTATGATACTTTGTGCTAAGTTTTCATGCTAGTATAAAAAATTAATTGCATTTTATTTTCATTTTGGGAGGTTACTAATAATAAGTTCTCCTTCCTCGCAGGAGATTACATGTGGATCAAAAAAAAGAATTGAGTAAACTGATGCTTTATGCCAAAGGGGGCAGAATGTGTGTGAAGAGTCTCGCAGCTAGCACTTTCCTTTGCTGGGAATTCCGTGTACATATACAGTGGGGTCATGCATGATCAGTAAAGTAGATTCTTGTTTTGTTGATCTCTTTACAAACGAATGAGTGATACACCTATTTGTTGTGGTGTTGGTTTTGATACTGCTACTCTACTCTACACTTACATATTTGGCTCATCTCAACATCTATCGGCTCCTGTTATGTTAATTCTCAACTAGGGGGAGGGGGTTTGTGTAAGCGATATATATTTTATGTCTCCACGATTGATACAATCAATCTATTTTAAGTAGATAATATAAGTATAGTTAGAATGAATCCCTATTAATATTGGGTAGATCTTTATCCTTATATTGCTCATAGTAGTAGGACTCTTGTAATCATTTTGTATATAAAGAGTACCTAGCAATACATGAATTCTCACGTTGAGAGTTACAGTAAAACCCCAAACCTTGTGTCTTCTTCTACGGCTTTCCTACTGTAAGCTACTTTCTCTCTTCGTCTCATATTCATTCTTCTTGTCTTTTATGGTATCAGAGCCACCGATCCATGGTGGCCTGATTTCCGCTTCCGCTGTTTTCTTTAATCTACTCTAGTTTTGTTCTTCTTAAAATTAGTTTTGTTTTCTTAAATAATTTTTTTTTTTTCTCTTTTCTAATAAATCGATGATTTTTGGTACGATCCCGTTTGCTTTAATACGTTACCATTATCATATGATATTTGTCAGTTGTGTAACGATCCTGGTCATACTGCAAGAGACTGTTTGTCTTGTTACGAATCAAGCGATACCGTTCATAATGATCCTTCCTTTTCTATATCGGATTGGTTATACCCGGAACAAAATGAATCCTTAGATTCAAATAATTGTTCCTCCGACATAGAAGAACCTCTAATTGATGTTAATGAGCCATCTTCTTATCTTTCTAATTCTACTACAAATTGGTATATTGAGGATCTCCTCGACTGTAACACCCCAACTTTTCACTACAATTAAATAATAACTTAATATGAATAAATGTCGTGACCCGAAAACCCGTCTCTATTTTCTTGGTAATAAATACTATTTAAGTGTGCATTTTATGTGTGGCATAATATTATATGAGTTGCATCACTTACTTGAGCATTTGTGTTAGATTATTTTTGTTAGGGGAAATAATTATTAAAGGAGTTATTTGAGTTAGTGAAACTATAGGGGTATATGTGAAAGTTATGATTAATGGGCTTAGTTGGTTATGGTGGAACTAGGAGGACCTAAATGGAAAATTGGATTTCCACTAACGACTCTTATCCTCACCACCTTCACCCTCCTGCGCATACTCCTCACCCAAACACCCTCTCAGTACAATTTTCTTCTCTCTCTCCTTCCATTGTTGGGTAAGAAAAGCTCCCTCCCTCTTTCCTATTTTTGGTCCTCATTTATTCATCTTTTCTTATTGCTCATTTTATATAAAATGTTTAGATCGTCGCTAGGATCGTGGGTAGCTAAGAAAATTCGAATTCCGTCTCATTTCATAAATTCCGGGTAAGTTGCTTTTCCCCCATTTATGCTAAAAATGTTCATCATTTGCTTATAAGATGCTTTAGTTGATATATATATATGACATCTTGGTTGAGTTTGGAATTTATTTCTATTTTAGTTAATTTTGTGATAATTGAAGTTGGGGTTAAATCTTGGTAGAAATGGTGGGTGTTGTTATTGAAGCCCTTTCTATACTTATAAGTCATTCTTAGGCTTCATCTCATAAACTAGAAGTGTTTGGAATTTATTTATATTTTTGGGTTAGTTGAGTGATAATTTGATGTTGGGATTGAAATCTTGATTTGGGTTGTTTAGATGTAGTTGTATGAGTCATTTTTGGCTTATAAGTGGTTGTAGTATCTTGGTATACTTGTAAGAAAGGTTGGTTTTAGGTTGCATTTGAAATGGTAAGAAATTGTGAAGAAAAACTAAAGAACTCAGCCAGTTTTACCCAGATTTCTATTCAAGCGCCCGCGTGGGTTGCTCCGAGCGCCCGCCCGCTTGACCTTCGAGCGCGCGCATGCGCAGGTGAGGAGCGCGCGCTTGCAATGCATTTTGTGCCTATTTTCTACTGCCGACTGGAGCGCCCGCGTGGTACCTTCCATGCGCCCGCGCGCCTGTCCGGGCGCCCGCCTTCCCTAAGTTGAGCGCCCGCCCGCCCTTGTTTTCAGGAAATCATCTTGGTGTGATTTAAGACTAGGTTGTAACCTTAGTCTAGATTTTGGGTACCACTCTTGTTGGTTCAATTGGTCATTGTGGAACACTTTAGTGTGGGAATTGGTTCCTTTGTGAACATTTGTGATACGGAATTTGATTTATTATTGTTTGGGATTTATGGAGCACTTTATAATGTGTGATTGGTTTTATTTCATCTTCTTGGTGATTATTTGGCCTGGTTCCCTACTTTGGAACCATTTGGTGGTTATTAAGCTTGTATTTATTACTTAGCTTTTATTTGAAAGTCCAGCTGGTATTTGTTGTTGTGTCGGGCGATGCGAAATATTATAATGGCACATGAGCCGAGTCCATTGTAATGTTGACCATTGTTTTGCCCCATTATTACCCTCCTCCAGACTGGCCTTGGATTGAGATGAGCTAACTCCCTCGTGTGAGTACTATTAGCTATTTTGGGTTATGACTTCGTGTCATTTTCCCCTTGTTACTTTTGGTTCCGGTACCGGGTTTTCTCTCCAGCTGTTATGCTATGGTGGATTGTTTGATTGGTCGTTTCTGGCCGGGTTTTCTCTTCAGCTGTTTATGCTACAAAGGAGATTGGTTGATTGGTTGAAGCTGCGCAGTATTGGTTCTATCCGTTTGGTGAAACCTTGGCTTATATCCTTTGTTAATTGTTTATTTTCCGCTGCTATCTGTTAACTGCTAATTGCTAAGTGTTATATGAAATGCTATATGAGATGTATTATTGTTTATTGCATCATAACATGTCATGTAGTTGCATTAGTAACTTATTGAGATTTATCTCACCCCCCCCTTTCCTTTTATCTTTGTTTTTCCTTAACCCCCCCCCCCCAGGAGGAAAGTAATAGGACTCGCTGATCACGAGGAGGACGTCGAGAGTTTGGTGGTTTTTGGGAAGGTTGTTATTTGGTTTGCATTACTTAAATGTATAACCTTGGGATAGTATTACCAAATTGATGATGTCATTAAGGGTTGTAATGTTTTGGTATATTTTGGTGTAAGCTTGTGGATGCTTATACTAGTTGTATTATTTTGTTGTTAACAATGGACTTCTAAAACCTTGTGTTACATCTTTTGTTTTAAAAAGGAATTTTTATCTTCTATATTTTGGGGTTTTTATTGTTAAGTCGACGTCCATCTCGCGAGTTCCCGGCCCGCGGGGTCGGGGTCGCGACAGTTGGTATCAGAGCTATGGTTTAGCTCTAAGTATTAAGTCTAGGTGGACTAGAATAACCTAAGAGGGTAGTTATGTTCGGAGTGAGTAACGATGAGTGTTTTATGCAGGCACTTGTTCACAATGGTTAGGAGAAGGACTGGTAAAGGTAACATTGGGGCTACAAATCAGGAAGAGAACTGTATGATGTTTCAGAGTATGTTCGAAGCGGCTATGAAAGCCATTCATAATCAGAGGCCGAGAGAGGAGCAAGCACCACCTCAACGGTATGGGTTAGAGCAGTTCTTGAAATTAAAAATAGTAGAGTACAATGGGGAACCCGATATGAAAAAGGCTGAGATGTGGATAGAGTCTATGGAGAAGATCTACGATGTCTTTGGTTGTACGGGTGAAGACAGAGTTCGGTTCGCGGCCTATAAGCTAGTGGGAGCTGCTGAGCATTGGTGTAAGGCAATTAAGGCGAGTTGGGATGAGACTCATACACCGTATTCGTGGGAACTGTTTGTGAGGAAATTCAGGGAGCACTTCACTCCTTTAGCCGATCAGAATCGGAAGGAGATCGAGTTCCTAAACTTGGAGCAGGGAATTTTGACAGTGGCTCAATACTCGGCTAAGTTCACAGAATTAGCTAGGTATTGTGGCTATCTTTTCACAGCAGAGGAGTAGAAGGCGACGAGGTTCATTCGAGGTTTGAGGACAGATATCAGAACTCAACTAATAACTCAGAGGATTCAGATATTTCAGGATGCTGTGGACCGTGCTTACTTGGTAGAACAGGGCATCGGAGAGCACAAGAGAAAAATGGAGGTAGTTAACACAGGAAGACAAGGAGAACAGGGAAGACCGCAGCCACAACAGGTGGATAACCGAGGTAATTCAGGAGTGCAAACTCAATTCAGAGGGTAACCTCAGGGGCAACCAATAGTGAGAAATCAAGGTACTAATCAGGGAAAACGAAATGGGAAAATCTGCAGCTATTGTCAGAGGGAAGGACAATCAGAAGACAAGTGTTGGAAGGAACAAGGGAAGTGTGTTAGTTGTGGTCGGTTTGGGCACTTTGCGAGAGATTGTACTAAATCCAGATATCAATCATCGGGAAGTGGAGCTGGTACTTCACAGGGTCAGAAGAGAGATGCTTCGGTAAACCCTAAGGTTTGGGGTAGAGTAGTTGAAATCAATCAGCAGGCATCGGATGACTCAGCGGTTACAGGAGGTATTATTTTGTGAGGAGTGTGAGAGCGCGTGCACTAGTAGATCCAGGATCATCGCATTCATACTTGTCTGTGCATTTAGTTGCATTTATTTCTCCTGAGTCTTTGTCTTGTGTGTTGCCAGTGTCTACTCCTATGGAGGAGTGTAGGATATCTGATGGAGTCTTATGTGCTCATGATGTGCTTAAGTGTGAGCCTGTCTTACTTGTTGAATTAGTCATATTGCTATCATTCGATCATCGTGTCATTTTGAGTAAGGAAATATCATGCTTTAGTCGATTATCGTAGAAAGGTTGTTACATTCTCTATTCCCGTTTTGCCTGAATTTGTTTGAGGCCGTTCCTTTGGGTAAAGTTATGCGTATCTTTTCTTATATGAAATTTGAGTATTTAGCTTAGGTGGTTGACAATAGAATGTCTACACCAAAACTGTAGGATTTATTTATCCTTTGTAAGATTTCAATTTTCTTTTGGATAGTACCTAGTGTTTGAGGAAAAGCTTGGGTTAATTTGAGTTGTTATGGTACAAGGTCGTAGTGCGGATATTTAGATCAATATTCATATGTCATTGTTTGAAGTAAGAGAGTTAAGGATCCAACTTGAGAAGTTACTGGATAAGGGATTTATTCTGTTAGTACATTTATGTTATTAAACATTTAGGCTTTGTTACTTGATATGTCAGCATTTAAATCTTTAAGTGTTCTGGGTTCGACCAATCTTTGGTTTAGAATAGAGAGTGACACATTTGACCAAGTGTAAATTTCTTTTATGTACCTTTGACATAATTTATTGGTTCATAGGTTTTGACGAAGGGTTTTGACTCTAGATGAATCATCTCATTTGGTAGAAAAGGGTCTGTTTTGAAATTTTGATGAAATAATTATTTTATCTTTAAGGTATTGGATTGGGTTAATAATAGTTAATTATGATTGGTTTGATGGCTTATTATTGAGTAATTGTTATAGAGTAAACTTATAGTCTTTAAAGGTTATCTTGAAGGATTAAATTTATTAAATTGGGGAAGAGAGTAACAATTCATACTTTTGAGTTTTAGAGAAGGAAATCTATTGGACAGAGAGATTTTGTTTTATGCTAGTGATATTATGTGATCATTTTAGTACATGACTGGAGTTGAGTTAAAGCAAAATGAGTTACAAATATATTGGGGAAGTTATAATCATTAATGATGGTAAGCGCGTTAAGTTTAAATGACTAAATATATTGTGAGAAGGTAAGAATTTCTCGAACAATATTAAAGGTATTTTTGGGTTTTAGTTGAATAGTTGTTTTCATGGTTCTGAATCTTTTCTTTGTGGCGTTTCTTGTTTGAATTTAGGATTTGTAAAGAAAGTTGGGTATAGATACTCGGGCGTATTAAAAGATACTATGATTGTGTATTGTGTTAGTTGGAATGTTGCTAGCTAATTGGATTATTGTGTTGGTAATACTGTGAGCCTAAGTAATATTGGGTTAATAAATGTATACGTGAAAGACTAATTTGGGTTAACCATGGAAGATTTAGGATTTTTTAAATTCCTTTGGGTATATAAGCACGGATCATTAATTTAATTGGGAGTTAGAGGAAATCTTTTGAAGATAAAATTTGGATCATTTTGCGGAATACTGAGTATTTGGAATTGTTTTAGGCTTTCAAAGATTGGAGTAATGTAGTGATAATATTATAACGTGGATTTAAGTGGACATTTGGTAGTACAATTTTGGGCTTATATTGTACCTTTAGTTTAAGGTGTTAACTAAAGTGAAAGCACTATGATGGTAATCCTTGGAGATATAGTCACTTTGGCGAATATTATGGGGATTGAAAATTTCTTTAACTTTTTCATAGTTTAAGAAGTTAATTTGAACTCGAGAGGTTTAATGTTTTGAGTTTCTGGGAAGTACTATTAAGCATGCGATTTACTAAGGGAAGTATCTTCATAGTGTAATTAAGGTTATGAATAAGACGAGTTGTGGTGTCTCGAGAATTATATTTAGGAGTAATTTGGGTTTTTCGATTTTGGGTATGGATTTTAGTTAGTAGTAAAGATAATGATTGAAGAATGTTCTGTACGAAGGATTGTTATGTTGTAAGCAGTATTTAAAGTTACTATATGATGGTTTAGAATGGATAATTTGGAAATTCGAGAAGAGATGGAACGGAAGTATCCGTGGCTTTTGATTCGGGTAAGAAATTTTAAAATTCGGGACGAATTTTCTTTTAAGGTGGAGTGAATGTCGTGACCCGAAAACCCGTCTCTATTTTCTTGGTAATAAATACTATTTAAGTGTGCATTTTATGTGTGGCATGATATTATATGAATTGCATCACTTACTTGAGCATTTGTGTTAGATTATTTTTGTTAGGGGAAATAATTATTAAAGGAGTTATTTGAGTTAGTGAAACTATAGGGGTATATGTGAAAGTTATGATTAATGGGCTTAGTTGGTTATGGTGGAACTAGGAGGACCTAAATAGAAAATTGGATTTCCACTAACCACTCTTATCCTCACCACCTTCACCCTCCTGCGCATACTCCTCACCCAAACACCCTCCCAGTACAATTTTCTTCTCTCTCTCCTTCCATTGTTGGGTAAGAAAAGCTCCCTCCCTCTTTCCTATTTTTGGTCCTCATTTATTCATCTTTTCTTATTGCTCATTTTATATAAAATGTTTAGATCGTGCTAGGATCGTGGGTAGCTAAGAAAATTCGAATTCCGTCTCATTTCATAAATTCCGGGTAAGTTGCTTTTCCCCCATTTATGCTAAAAATGTTCATCTTTTGCTAATAAGATGCTTTAGTTGATATATATATGACATCTTGGTTGAGTTTGGAATTTATTTCTATTTTAGTTAATTTTGTGATAAATTGAAGTTGGGGTTAAATCTTGGTAGAAATGGTGGGTGTTGTTATTGAAGCCCTTTCTAGACTTATAAGTCATTCTTAGGCTTCATCTCATAAACTACAAGTGTTTGGAATTTATTTATATTTTTGGGTTAGTTGGGTGATAATTTGATGTTGGGATTGAAATCTTGATTTGGGTTGTTTAGATGTAGTTGTATGAGTCATTTTTGGCTTATAAGTGGTTGTAGTATCTTGGTATACTTGTAAGAAAGGTTGGTTTTAGGTTGCATTTGAAATGGTAAGAAATTGTGAAGAAAAACTAAAGAACTCAGCCAGTTTTACCCAGATTTCTATTCGAGCGCCCGCGTGGGTTGCTCCGAGCGCCCGCCACTTGACCTTCGAGCGCGCGCATGCGCAGGTGAGGAGCGCGCGCTTGCAATGCATTTTGTGCCTATTTTCTACTGCCGACTGGAGCGCACGCGTGGTACCTTCCATGCGCCTGCGCGCCTGTCCGGGCGCCCGCCTGCCCTAGGTTGAGCGCCCGCCCGCCCTTGTTTTCAGGAAATCATCTTGGTGTGATTTAAGACTAGGGTGTAACCTTAGTCTAGATTTTAGGTACCACTCTTGTTGGTTCAATTGGTCATTGTGGAACACTTTAGTGTGGGAATTGGTTCCTTTGTGAACATTTGTGATACGGAATTTGATTTATTATTGTTTGGGATTTATGGAGCAATTTATAATGTGTGATTGGTTTTATTTCATCTTCTTGGTGATTAATTGGCATGGTTCCCTACTTTGGAACCATTTGGTGGTTATTAAGCTTGTATTTATTACTTAGCTTTTATTTGAAAGTCCAGCTGGTATTTGTTGTTGTGTCGGGCGATGCGAATATTATAATGGCTCATGAGCCGAGTCCATTGTAATGTTGACCATTGTTTTGCCCCATTATTACCCTCCTCCAGATTGGCCTTGGATTGAGATGAGCTAACTCCCTCGTGTGAGTACTATTAGCTATTTTGGGTTATGACTTCGTGTCATTTTTCCCTTGTTACTTTTGGTTCCGGTACCGGGTTTTCTCTCCAGCTGTTATGCTATGGTGGATTGTTTGATTGGTCGTTTCTGGCCGGGTTTTCTCTTCAGCTGTTTATGCTACAAAGGAGATTGGTTGATTGGTTGAAGCTGCGCAGTATTGGTTCTATCCGTTTGGTGAAACCTTGGCTTATATCCTTTGCTAATTGTTTATTTTCCGCTGCTATCTGTTAACTGCTAATTGCTAAGTGTTATATGAAATGCTATATGAGATGTATTATTGTTTATTGCATCATAACATGTCATGTAGTTGCATTAGTAACTTATTGAGATTTATCTCACCCCCCTTTCCTTTTATCTTTGTTTTTCCTTAACCCCCCCCAGGAGGAAAGTAATAGGACTCGCTGATCACGAGGAGGACGTCGAGAGTTTGGTGGTTTTTGGGAAGGTTGTTATTTGGTTTGCATTACTTAAATGTATAACCTTGGGATAGTATTACCAAATTGATGACGTCATTAAGGGTTGTAATGTTTTGGTATATTTTGGTGTAAGCTTGTGGATGCTTATACTAGTTGTATTATTTGTTTTGTTAACAATGACTTCTAAACCTTGTGTACATCTTTTGTTTTAAAAAGGAATTTTTATCTTCTATATTTTGGGGTTTTATTGTTAAGTCGACGTCCAGCTCGCGAGTTCCCGGCCCGCGGGGTCGGGGTCGCGACAATAAATCCCAAAATCAGAATGCCCAACGGCTACAATTAACCACAATTCAAATCCACAACGGCTAGTACAAACCACTAGCTCAAACGGTAACTAACGGAAAGTAAATGTAAAACTTAACCGTAACGGAAAAGATAACCATTAACTAACTTTAATAAAGAAACTCCTAAGCCGCCCAACCTTGCGACTCTTGCTCTGCTTACTTATAACCTGGAGAAAAATAGAATGAAAGGAATGAGCGAACAATGCC
>JAOWBW010000221.1:145717-188622 GCA_026119855.1 Campanula takesimana
GGATCCGTTTGCTGGAAACGGGACCTGTTTGCTGATAGCGAGATCCGTTTGCTGGAATATGGGACCCGGAGGACTGTTTGCTGAAGTGCGGACCCGGAGGACCGTCTGCTGAAGTGCGGACCCAGGGGACCGTTTGCTGAAGTGCGGGACCCGGAGGACCGTTTGCTAAGTGCGGGACCCGGAGGAACCGTTTGCTGAAGTGTGGGACCCGGAGGACCGTTTTGCTGAAGTGCGGGACCCGGAGGACCGTCTGCTGAGTGCGGGACCCGGGGACCGTTTGCTGAAGTGCGGGACCCGGAGGACCGTTCTGCTGAAGTGCGGGACCCGGAGGACCGTTTTGCTGAAGTGCGGGACCCGGAGGACCGTTTGCTGAAGTGCGGGACCTAGAGGACCGTCTGCTGAGTGCGGGACCTAGAGGACCGTCTGCTGAAGTGCGGGAACCGAGGACCGTTTGATTTGAACGGATTTAGATCTTGTTTTAATGAAGTAGTATTGATTTCGTGGATCATCCTGGACCAAGTTGTTGTCGTGAGTTTTACTTGATGTTGACTGTTTGACTTTGAATTTTGATGGGGGCGGGCACAGTTGATTGCGGAATGCTTTATGCTGGGGATGAATTGTAAAAACTGATTTTTGAGAATAATGAAAGACACCCTACTTTGAGTGTGAGTTTCCTATCCTATTTCAGTTTTTAGACCTGCCTTAAGGGCGGACCAAATTAATGTGTGCCCTTCTGAGTGCTTGCTGTGCGTCGTTTGAGCTTCTCTTGTTGGTGGGATTGATCTTTCTGTAGATAGAAGGCGTTTGAACGTTTTGGGCGATTCTTTCTTGAACTGACAAAGGCTGTTTCTGAGCATCTTCCATCTTGGACGCGGGCGCTTCCTCTCTTTAATACGGGACGCGCGCGCCTTGTATACCGGTGTCGGGAGGCGCGCGCCTCTGGGAGGCGAAATTCAGGGCCTGATATTTGCTGACAAAAGATCTCTCAACAGCTATAATATCAGCTTCTGGTCGACAATTCGATTCCAACAGCCATTTTCTGTCATTTTTGAACACCATTCTTTTACCCAATCTTGCTTATAACCTTCTTTCCCATGGCCTCCAACCTTTTTAGTCTTGATGCCGAGGTTGTCAAGAGTTACGAGAAGGATTTGTCGACCTTCGTGTATTCTTTTAAGACCCATCCCAAAAATGCCTTCATCAAAGATTTCGGGCTTCGAATTCTCTTCACTTTGCGGACATTGAAGCCGGATTGGGACTTGTTGAAGCTGCTGCAGCCTTTTGGGATTGTGATAGCCATACATTCAACTTTTCGGCTAATGAAATGGTGCCGACCGTTGATGATTTTGGGCCATTTTTGGTATGCCTTTGGCCGGTCGGATTGCCGTCCCCAGTATTACCGCGGTGTTGTTTGATTCTTGGGTTGACTTCTGAATCTCCCTGTCGGAGAGTGAAGAAGATGATGCACAGGACCGTCGTTGACATAACTGAGCTTCCGATGTTTTCAGTTTGCATTCGGAAGATGTCATGGTTCAGTCTTTTAAGAGAAATGCCATGGCTGTCTGCCTTTTCAGCGAGGTTTTGTTTCACTCCTCTGGGTACTGCGGATGCACAGTTGACTGAAGTTGTGTTGCAGGCGAAGGACAGTGATTTAGCATAATTCCGCTCATCGTAGGAGAGACCTTGCATGGTTTGGACGAATTGCACATACGAGCGAATATGCAACGAGGAAGCCCTTGCTTTTGACCATATGGCTTCGGGAGCACTTCAGGCTTTATGCGGCGGATGGCGGCCTTTCTCCTTTTTCTGTTCATAGGCGACGGTTGCTGATTAGAGATTTGACCGAAGAGGGTTGGAGGAGATTTTTTTGCTTCTCGTCTCACAGCTGATGTTGAGTGGTGTCCTTGGGGTCTTCGCCCTTTTGTGGAGTGGACTTCGGTTTTCAGCATGTGGTTTTACCCGATTGAGGGACTCTTCGTTTTATCAGCCAGAACGGGTTTTGAGACAGTTTGGTCGTCAGCAAATAATTCCTTTTCGAGGAATGGGGTACTTCGTCCAGTTTCTTATATGGGCCCGGACTTCTCGAATGAGCTTCAGTTGGCTTGGGGTGATGATCGTGACCGTTGGGCTTCCGCTCCATTGCACCGGGGTAGTATTTTTCTTCCCGAGAGTTACTTGGATCATTTGCTTGGTACCGTCTACCATGGCATTACTTGGGTAGATGCTCTTCGGGCTGAGTTGCTAGGAAGGGATTTTGAGCCCAGCAGTGCTTTGAGGTACAAGGAAGCTGCTGCTGATGTGAACAACATTCTGACCGACCCTTTCGGTACCCCTTTGGATGACTTTTATGCTCGGAGGTGCTCTGTTGCGCAGAAGATATCGGTCCGTATCAGTGTCCCTAGGCCTCCCAAGAAGATAGGATTGATGGTCGTTCGGTGGTCCTTCAAAGGCCAAGAGAAAATTAGATTTTTCCTCAGTACCCCCGAGAGATTGCAATTAAATAGACCACTTGTTAGGATTTAATGTTTTAATGTCTTTTAATAGCTCAACATTTCCATTGTAATGATCAAAATAATTCAGTGAATGAATAAAAATTGCATCTCGTTAATTTGAAATGATTTGGGTATTTGTTTATGTTTTAGACCGCACCCGAAGGTGCCTACGTTCCTCCAGTGTAGAGGCTCAGGTCTCCGTAGTTCAAACAAACGAAGACCATTTTTTTTGTGTGCACCCTATTTTTTGCCTAGACCGCCCTTTTGGGTTTTCAATCTAGCGGGCTTCTTTTTTTGCACATGCTCTAATTTTTGCCTAGGCCGCCCTTGCGGGTTTTCAACCTAGCGAGCTTTTTTTTTTTTTTTTTTTTTTTATGGTCTTCGTTTATTAGACGTAAAACCTCTTCAATTTGTCGAGGTTGACTTCCTTTGGCAGCTGATCTCCGTCTAAATCCACGAGTCGGACTGCACCGCCGCTTAGTATCTTCTTGACTACGTACGGACCAATCCATCGGGGTCCCCATTTTCCAAGGGGGTTCATGGCATTAGGAGGGTGTTGTCTTAGGACCAAATCTCCCACACTGATGTTTCGGGGCTTCACCTTTGTTGTCTTAGGACCAAATCTCCCCACTTATGTTTCGGGGCTTCACCCTTTTGTTGAAAGCCCTAGAAATTCTTTGTTGATAGGCCCTCGTACGTTCGATTGCCCTTAGCCTTTTCTCGTCGAGTAGGGCTAGCTGTTCATATCGACTTTGCATCCAATCGAATTCACTGACTTGGTTCTCGAGGAGGACCCGCAGGGATGGAACTTCAAGCTCTATTGTAGTACAGCTTCGGAACCATATACCAGTGCATAAGGAGTTTCTCCAGTCGCTGTCCGTATTAACGTGCGGTAGCCCCATAATGCTAGAGGTAACTTTTCGGGCCAATCCCTTCCAGTGGAGGCCATCTTCTTCACAATGGTCTCGATTGTCTTATTAGCAGCCTCGACCGCGCCGTTTACTTGAGGGCGGTATGGAGATGACTTGTGCTTAGTAACCTTGTATTCTACCAGGAGTGCGTCCATCTCTTTCTCGAAGTGAGAGCCGTTGTCTGAGATGATCTCATGTGGAACGCCGTACCGGCACATGATGTGGGTTTTTACGAATTCAGCCACTTTCTTGGCGTTAAGAACTCGGTAAGCTTGTGCTTCGACCCATTTTGTAAAATAGTCCACGGCTACTAGGACGAAAGATTGTCCATTGCTTCCAGTAGGGTGAACTTTGCCGATGATGTCTATGCCCCAACAAGAGAAAGGCCAAGCGTGGTCATATTGTAAACTGTGAGGGTGGAGCGTACTGTATATTGGCATGGAATTGGCATTTGGCGCACCTCTTGATTTCACGATGCAGTCCCTTTCCATGGTACTCTAATAATAACCCATGCGGAGTATCTTCTTGGCCAACATAAACCCGTTCATGTGGGGCCCACATTCACCTTCGTGGATCTCATGCATTATTTCTTGAGCTTCGGTTTCATTTGCACATAGGAGGTTGATCCCTTGATGCCTTTTGTAGACTCTGTCCCCAATCAGTACATATCGGGAGGCTAGTCTTTGCAATGCCATTTGCGACTTCTTATTGCTGTTCTCGGGATAAGTACCATCCTTGAGGAAATTCATGATATCTGTGTACTACGGGAGTTTGCTTGGACCTCGTTGATCTTAATACTCATTAGTATGCCGGACTTTCGTCGGGAAATTTTGAAGGGCTTCACCATTTTACCCTCAGGTATTTCGACCAGCGAAGCGATGGTGGTAGTGCATCAGCAAAACGGTTTTGTCCCTTGGCAGGTAATTGAAGGTGATTTCTTGAAATTGTTCAACCAACTCCTCGAGATGTTGACCATACCGTTGTAGGGTCGAATCTTGGATCTTCCATTTTACAGATGTCTGATTGATGATGAGCAAGGAATCACCGAATAACTTCTAAACTTGTGACATTTCTCTCGAGGGCTGCTTCGAGCCCCGCTATGCAAGCTTCGTACTCAGCGGTGTTGTTAGTGGCTTCAAATTCGAGGAGGAGGCAATTGGAGTATACATGTCCTTTGGATCAACAAGTAACATCCCTATGCCATACCCATGCTTATTGGCTGCACCATCGAAAAAAAGTTGCCACTTATTTTCCTCTGTTGTAGCGCAAATTAAATGCTCGTCAGGGAACTGTACATCATCCCCCTTCACTTCGTCACACGGAAATTCAGCAAGCTGATCACTGAACACTTTCCCCCTGATGGATTTGAGTGTGACGTAAGTGATATCGTAGCCGGCGAGCATGAAATACCATTTGGCTATTCTTGTTGACATGAAAGGCTTCTCGAAGATGTAGCGGAGCGGGTCCACTTTTGCTACCAACTTGATTGGGAAGGCCTCCATGTAATGCTTGAGCTTTTGAGTAACCCAAACCAATGCAGCGCAGGACTTCTCTAAGACAGAGTAGTTCTTTTCAGCTCCTTGAAACCGTCGGCTGACAAAGTAGATGGCATTCTCTTTTATGGAGTCTCGCTGCTCTTGTGCTAACATAGCCCCTAGGGCTTCATCATTGACAGTGAGATAGAGCAAGAGAGGCTTCTCTTCGTGTAGTGGAACCAAAACTGGAGGGCATGTCAAGTAATGTTTCACTTGGTCGAAGGCTTCTTGGCACGCATCGGTCCATTCTAGAGCCACATTCTGTTTGAGTAGCTTGATGATCGGCTCGCACATGGAAGTGAGTTCGTGCACAAACCGACTGATGTATTGGAGTCTTCCCATGAAACCTTTGATTTCTTTCTGCGTCTTTAGGGGAGGCATGTCAATGATTGCCTTGATCTTGGAGGGATTGGCTTCAATTCCTCTTTCAGTGACCATGTAACCTAAAACCTTCCCTCTGATGACCCCAAAAGTGCACTTTGCGGGATTGAGTCTCATGTTGTGTTGTCGAAGTCTTTCAAAGAACTTGCGAAGGTCGATCAAATGTTGACTGTTGGTTCCCTTTGAATGGATGATCATGTCGTCCACATAGACCTTGATCTCTTTATGAATCATGTCACGGAATAGATCCGTAACAGCCCTTTGGTAGGTAGCCCCAGCGTTCCTTAGTCCGAACGGCATGACTGTGTAGCAGAAGGTCCCCCACGGAGTTGTGAAAGCTGTCTTGTGTTGATCCTCTTCGGACATGAGAATCTGATTGTAACCGTAAAACCGTCCACAAATGAGCGGACTTCATAGTTGCAGTTGAATCAATGAGCATGTGATGTTTGGTAGTGGAAAATCATCTTTCGGGGAAGCTTTGTTCAAATCCGGAAGTCCACACAAACTCGAACCTTGCCGTTTGCTTTTCTGACTGTCACAATGTTGGCTAGCCAAGTTGGATACTCAATGACTTTGATGAAACCCACACTGAGGAGCTTTTCAATCTCTTCTTTGACATGTAGAGACCATTCTAGCTTGATCTTTCTGAGCTTCTGCTTTACTGGCTTGGCGTCCTCTCTGATCGGAATTCTGTGCTCTGCGACCTTTCTGTCCAAACCCGGCATGTCTTTGTATGACCATGCGAATACATCTACAAATTCTCTGAGCAGTGCAGTCAATCTGTCTTTGTCTTCCCCCTTGAAGAAGCTGCCAATCTTCATTTCTTTCGGCTCTTCGTCGGTACCCAGATTAACAACATGCAATTCCTCATCAGCCCCTGGACCATTTTCACCACGACAACGAACCTGTTGAGCTAGTTCATTTAGGTATGTTATGTTTTCGTGGTCTATTTCATCATAATTTGAATCGTTATTAACTTGTTCATTAAGTTCGTTATTAGTTAATTCATCATTTATGATGTTTGCAATCTCGGGGTACTCAGAAATATCGAATTTTTCATTAGCAAAGAAAGGAAACACACGCTCGGCTATTGCCTCCATATCCTCTTGGGTGAGGGCATTAGAAACACTCTCGGACTCGAAAGTAAGTGTGAGCCGCTCTTCCTTTATTGATGTGAGGGGTATGCAACCCATTTCTCGGATCAAGAAATCCTCGGATACTATGGGCCCATTCGTTGAATACCAGTTGTTGATTGGCTCGGAGCTTGGCTGAATCTTGCTAATAGATGGACTCTCCATTTCTGTGTTGTCGGAGATGGCGTTGACTTGACAATCGTCCATGATGGCAAATTCTTTGAACATGGAGGCTAGATCGGATAGTTCTTCCCCCACGGTAATCTCTACATCGGATTCTATAGTCACTTTCTTGCCCCACCACTCTCGGGGTGACATTGGAGTAGGTTCCCTTTCTTGCGTCGGGAGTTTGCAATCAGTGAAGATCTCGAGACCGGGCTTTCTGAGGCCCTTGTCGTTAACCCACGGTTTGGGAAAGATCATGTACGGAACATCTTCCCCTTGGCGAACAAAATAACCGTTTAGTGTGTTGCGGTAAGGCCTCAAGTTGGGGATTTCATATCGTCGACCTTCTTTGCGAGCTTGGGTCCTTTGATTCTTGACTGCTTGCTCGTACTTCAAGTCACCTTGGTAGTCTCGTATCCCAGACCAAACTTGTTCTTGACAAAAGGAACTTCCACGGGGTGTAATATCCCTTGTTGATGCTTCCCTAGGCCAAGACCAGGAAAGTGATTCATGTTCCTCATCATGCGGAGGACTTTAGGATTGCTGGGGATCCACTGTCTGTTTCCCCCTTCTTTGTCAATGGTGTTGACGCCGGAGAGAGTGGCATCTTCTATCCCGTGTTGGACTTGGTGAACGGGTTGTCCCCCATTTCTGTGGATGGTGACATTCTCGGCCATGATAGTGACTATCTCGTCCCTATTTCTGATTTTGACACACTGATGGAGAGTGGAAGGTACCGCATTGGAACTGTGGATCCAAGGTCGGCCCAGAAGTAGATTGAATGAAGCAGGGACATCAAGTACTTGGAATGGGACGGACATGATCATGCTTCCCAATTCGATATCAACTTCTAACATTCCCATGACTGTACGGGCAGTGCTGTCGTACCCTCTAATGATTTGTGTGGAGGGTTGTAAATCCGAGCTTTTGAGCCCCATTATGCCCATGACTCGGCTAGGCATTAAGTTGAGTGCAGAGCCACCGTCTACTAGAACCCTTGAGATGGGTCTCCCCCTTTCCTTTACTTTGAGGTAGATGGCTTCATTGTGTTCGGACCCAAATGGCGGGAGGTCCATGTCGGCAAAAGTGATGACATTGCCGAAGTGAATGTGACCTATCATTGCTGTGAGGTCCTCGGGAGTCATTTCGGGAGAGACTGATGTGTCATCCAAGTTCTTGATGATGAGGTCTCGGTGTTTCTTTGATGATGCAATAAGGTCCCAGATGGATATGTTGGCTTGCGTCTTCTTGAGTTGTGTTAATAAAGGATCTTCAGGTATGTCGCGTGCTTGCGATCTTTGAGAAGAGGTGCTGGTTGCTGCAGTATTGGGAGGGATTATGCTTGTTGTTACTCGGCCACTGCGAGTGAGCATGTTCACGGTCCCTTGTAGCTTCTTCTTCCTATTCTCTAAGACTTCACTCATAATCTCATCATAAGTCACAACATAACGAGAACTATCAAGTTTATTCATATCATCGGAGCCCTCATTCACAATTGGGATCGAATGAGTGGTTCCTTCAAACTCTCCTACCTATATTACATTGACACCACCTTCATTAGGGATTATGAATACCTTCTTGTCTATAAGGTCTTGGATGGTGTTGCGGATGGAGAAGCAATCCTCGGTGAGGTGGCTGGTGCATTGATGGTAGTCACACCATTTGTGGTGAGCATGATTGGCACGGAGCAGTTGTGGTTGCTTGTACCCTTGAAGAGGGGTGATTTGCCCCTTGGCCTTTAGAGCTTCATAGGCCTCAGTGATGGTCATGCCGTTGAGAGGAGTGTAGACGCAGTCGTTTTGGAACCGCTTGCCTTGTGGTGGAGGAACCTTCTTGTAATTCCCCTTGTCAGTAGTAACGGCATTGACATAAGCCTCTTTGTTGGAACTAGAGGCGGCCTTGTATCGGTAGGTAGGAGTGGCCTTTTAATCTCCTTGACCAAGTCATCCATGCGTACCCCCGCCTCATACATTTGGGAGAAGTCGGAGTAGCAAGCCCCACTTAGGTGGGTGCGGAGATCAATCTTGAGACATTTGAGAAAGATGTCCATTTGCTCTTTTGTGTTTGGCCTCTCAACAATTTCAGAGAGCTTGTCATTCCATCTCCTTGTGAAGTCAATGAAGGACTCGTTGTCTCTTTGAGTGGTATTCTCGAGCTCTTTCCTTGTGGGCCGGTGAGTGGTGTTGCCTTGATATTGATTCTTGAAGGCAAGCATGGCGGCATCCCAATCAAGATGGACAGTGAGCGGGAGAGTTGCATACCAATCTTTGGCCGCCCCCTCGAGGGTGAGAGGAAAGCATTGAGCCATAACTTTTGGGGAGACCTTCTTCGGAACCATAGCCCAAATGTAACTCTCGATGTGAGCCATCGGGCATGAGTTGCCCTTAAACTTGATAATGTCGGGCATCTTGAATTTGTCGGGAGAGCGGCCATCGTGCTCATGAGGATGGATGATTGATAAAGGCTTGTGTTGGATCCTTTTCCCATGTTGAGGCCGTCAAATTTCTGATCAATGTAGGCCATGATGGAATCGACCATTTTGGGGTCGTTGTTTTCGGTGCTTGGTCCCCCCACTTTCTTGGTGCGGGCGCTGACATATGGGCTTTCAAACAAACCCTTGGTCCACTCGGATTCCTCATTGTCATTAACCCCTTTGTTCTTGGAGAGTTTGAGGAGCTTGGCTTTCAGTTGGTCAACCTCGGCCTCGTGGGTCTCCCTTTGACTATCGACATGAGCTTGCCACAAGGCTTCTTTGGTTTGAGCCTCTTGGTTAAGGGTGGAGACTTGTTGTTGGAGTGTTTGAACCATGGCAGAAAGCTGTTCGAGAGTCATGGCGTTGTTGGTGTTGGAGTCGCCGGCCATTGATGATGTAGAAGCTGTTAGAGTGATCGGTTCACGGACAAGCCTGTTGGATGAATCTCTGTAGATGCGGAGAGTACCAATCGGACCTATAATTGGAGAAGTAGCCCTTGTCAGTCTCGGTTCACACTTTCGGTCCATGAAGAGGTTGAGAACACACAGTTGGGCACACGACTCGAACCACATAAGAAAAAAGACTCTTTTTTTTTTTTTTTTATAAGTCGGAGCCCTTTTGGGGTTTCTAAGAAAATAATGGAATCGTCACACTAGTATATAGACCATCTCGCGGTCCCATATACTCATCGGATTCCATCACGTTTGTGAATCCTACATGTGTCGAGATTAAACTAAATTAATGTAGTAAAGCATACATGCGGGGACGGATTTTTATTTTCGTCCAAAATAACCACTTTTGAGGACGGATTTTTATTGCGTCCGTTTCAACAAGTAGGCATGTATGATTTGAAGACATTAGTTTAGGGAAATCTCGGTACATGGAAACCGACTTGAGTCACGGAGTGTTAGACCCTAACTAGAATTGTGTGGTTTGTGCTCGGCTTGAATATGTGGCTTAAAGGTCACCCCCGGCATGTAGTCATGAACTACGCCACGGGCTGAGGTTTACCGCTTCGAAAGAGCCAAGGTCGAGTGGCGCTTGAAACTTTCTAGGACGGGCCTCGACGGGTTTGGGGTTGGACTTGTGCGACTCGATAGTGAGCAGTTTATAGGAGTAATGTGCACGTAGTGTGAGGTCTATCACGTGACAAAAAAAAATAAAATTATTTTTTATTTTTTGAAAAGAAAAGATAAGAACACATAAACACATAAATTACAACTCCCGAATCACCCGCGTGACCGGTAAATAAAACATAAAAATAAACAGTCTAAGGGTTCAATTCTGTTCTGATGCAGGCAACTGTGCCAACACCCCACTGTTCTGTTCAGTCACTGAAACCTGTTCTTGCCCTGGAAATTGGCCCAGAAGTGCGCGCCTCGGGCTAGTGTTGTGGGAAGCGCGTGACTGGCGCATAGAAACTGGGAGGCGCCCGCTTCTGGGCTCACCTGTCAAATTATCAGAAACTTATGGACTCAGGGGATTGCCCTAGTCCTGATTGTGTGATGGAACCCCTGCAGTGTTTGTTAGCACAAAATAATAGGAAGAATAGGAAGAACACATGGAAGGCGGGCGATTCTGGAATTTGACTCGGGACGCGCGCGCTTTGGACCATGAAGGTCCGAGGCGCGCGCTTCCCATGTCAATTTCCAGAATGCCCAGAAAAGTGAATTATGAACAGAAACACAAGTTTAACCCTCAAGCGGTCCCCAACAGAGTCGCCCGGGAACCACGGCTTAGGCTAGAGCGCGTGAATTAACCTAGGATGTCTAATTGTGTTTTAGAGTCGCCACCCACGTTTTTGAGGAACGTAAGAAAACTTAATGTTTATGAGCCTAAGTTTGATTTACGAAAACAGAGATTCTTTGGGATGAGGGGTTCGGGGGTTAGGTTACGAAATGGGAAGTACTTAAACACCCATTTCGCCCGAGCAAAGTCGGTCTTGTTTGTTCATAATTCACTTTCTAAGATAAACGTGTTCTTCCTATTAAAATGATGATAAAAAGGGGTTTTAGAGTTTGAAATGTAGGGAGATGACTCCTAGGCCAATTCAATGTAATGAAAGGACCGTTGGTGTCATGTCCCAAATGGTTTTGGGTGATTGCACATTTGATCGAAGAAGAAGAAGAAGAAGAAGAAGAAGAAGAAGAAGAAGAAGAAGAAGAAGAAGAAGAAGAAGAAGAAGAAGAACAAGAAGAAGAAAAGAAGAGCTTAAAACATTTACCTATAGTATTCTTCAAAAAGAGAACCTCCTGTCAAGCCTTGAAGAAGAGGTTGAGTACTTTTGTTGAAGAAATCCCAAAGGAAAGGTCTAGGCAAAGAGTGAGTAAAAGGTCTAAAATGATGATTTTTCCAATTCTTACTCCAATGATGGATTGGAGGGGTTTTTATAGTTGAAATGTGATTGTTTTTGGAGCCAAACGGAGTCTCCAAGAAATCTTTCCCGGGCAAAATCATGTATAATGAGCAAGGGAGAGATTCTTGGGCAGAATCTGTAACTGACACGCCCCAGAAGCGCACGCATCCCACCTAGGCGGCGGAAGGCATGCGCGTCTGGCCTCAAGGGGCGGAGGCGCGGGACTCTGTGAAGCGATTTTTGACAGAATGGACTAGAAAGTTAGAACTGTTATTCAGTTTAGTCCTGGGACTTAACGGAGTCCGTCTGGAACTTAACCAAAGTAACAGAAACTAACAGGAAACACTTAAAAGAGGGAGAAACACAAAATCAAGTGTGCAATCGGGGTGAGCGGTCCAAGGCGGGGTGTCTACACCCTCCAGAAAAGGACAAAAGGGCAAGAATTGCAATGCGAAGATGGGCCTCCCAATTTGTGATTTCCGGAGATCGATTGTACAAAAGATATCATAACGGACCAAATTTGCTCTGTGTAGACAAGTCGGAGGCGGCTAGAATCATGGATGAAATCTATGGGGGACTGTGTGGACCCCACATGAATGGACACATGCTCGCTAAGAAGATAGTGAGGCAAGGGTACTACTGGACCACAATGGAAAAGGATTGTATGATGAAAGTGCGAACTTGTGATCAATGTCAATGGTACGCTAGCTTACAACATCTGTCGCCTCACGTTCTCTATCAGTCAACCGCTCCCTGGTCTTTCTCAACATGGGGAACAGATGTCATCGGCCAAGTCAAACCGAAGGGTTCAAGTGGGCAGGAATATGTGCTCGTAGCTATCGATTACTTCACCAAATGGGTTGAAGCCGCTGCTTTCAAAGTCTTGAATGCCAAGAAGGTGTCCGAGTTCATTCGTACCAACATTTTCTACCGATATGGGGTCCCTTATGAGATGATCTCAGATAATGGAACTCACTTTGAAGGGGAAGTCAACCGATTGCTTGACGAATTCCGTGTAGTCAGACACAAGTCCTCCCCCTATCGACCCCAAGCCAATGGAGTGGTAGAAGCAGCGAACAAAACCCTTGAGAACATCATTAGAAAGATGGCCATCACCAGAAAGGATTGGCCCGAGAAGTTACCTTTAGCCTTGTGGGGGTACCGCACATCTGTCCAGACACCGACTGGAGCTACTCCGTACTTACTTGCATATGGCATGGAGGCAGTTCTCCCGATTGAGCTTGAAATCCCCTCCATGAGAGTGCTACTTGAGAATCAAGTGTTCGAGATTGATTGGCTACAAAGTCGCCATGAAGAGTTAGCATTGCTCGATGAAAAGCGATTGCTGGCCTTAGAGCACAACCGCGCGTACCAATGCAGAATCGCCAGGGCCTTCAATAAGAAAGTTAAAGATTGTGATGTCAAAGTGGGAGATCTTGTGTTGTGAGAGAAGCCGCCAAGTTATGTTGACCCCCAAGGGAAATGGAAGTCTCCATGGTTGGGCCCCTACATTGTTAAGAAGATACAATCCGGTGGAGCCATGTTTCTGCAAACTAAATTTGGAGAAGACCTTGTTCAGCCCTGCAACCTCAGCAAATTTAAGAAGTATTATGCGTAGAAGACGCAAAGTTTGGTGATTCCTATCGAGTCTATAAAAAAACAAAAAATGAGCTCAAAAGACACCCCCACTAGAGGTGAAAACCCGAAAGGGCAGTTCTAGGTAAAAAACAGGAGGCCCACAAAAATTCAAAGTAATTGTGTCGAACTACGCTGACCTGAACCTCTTAGTCCATTGTAAAAGAGGAACGTAGGCAACCTTCGGGTCCGGTCGTTAATAATAGAAAACTTTTATTCCCCACGTTGAAATTTACAAACATTACACTTAAAAACAAGGAAAAACAAACATCACAAGCTTTGAAATAACTAAAACATCTTGGCGTGGCACCAAGGATTACGCAAAAATAACTGAAATTCCATTCAAGGAGTGATGCGATCGAACACGTTCTGGGAAGGACCCGAAGAGCTTTCTCCCCTTTGATTCACAGAGTCAGTTGCATCGGGCAGGGTAATCCGTGAAGCTGAACCCCGACCATTCTGCGACGTCTGGACTGATGACCGTTGCGTGGTTGATTCCCACCAATCTGATTCTGGAAGACAGTCGGACCCATTATCTGGGAATAGTAATCTCCAGACAGAATTTCTGGACCTACGAGCTCCAATACCAAAGATGCAATGGTAGTAATTTCTTCAAAGATCTGAGGGCCCAACCACTCGAGGTACTCCAAAGTGGGTTCATAGAACGTGTCCCCTTCACCCCGGCGCCTGCCTTTGCCAGTGTGTGCACCATTCTTGTACCAAGCCTCCTTGATCAAGTTGCAGATGTTGGTATCCATGGGCAAGTTGACTGTGATAGGAAGGTTAGAAAAGGGAATCTCTTGAACTTGTCCGAACTGGCGAGTGACCCGTTGGCCTAAGTAGAAAGTGGTAGATCGAAGCCCAGCCAGCCAAACAAAGGAATGACCAGCACTAGTGATGAGGTACCTACTCAAGAGCCAATGCGGAGGCACCTACAGGATGTCTGCCGACCTGATCCACCAGAAGTGCCCAACCCACTCTTTGACGGTAGTGCAATTCTGCCTGTTTAAACCTCGCCTTAGAAGCATGGAAGGGGTATAGTTTGGATCCGACACCGGGCGAATGATCTTAAGATGCTCCTGGAGCCATATCTGCAGTAGAATGGGGCTGCCTGACGTGAAAGCATCACCTTTGGGATAGTAGCCATCCAACCCGTGCAAGGTTTCAGCCAAGAGGACAGTCATCACATTGCCGGCACCACGCTTGCAGGAATCGACAAGGTCCACCATCCTTGAGTCGATAAAGCCATCATAGGAAACGAAAAACATTTCCGCGAAGAGGCACATGACCAGGGCAAAGTCCCTACGATCAGAGTACTCCAAGTTATGAGGGGCGGCCTCACCAAAAAGTCTGAGGAAGCAAGTGATGTCGAAATGGGTCCTGTGAAGAAGCCTCCTTGAGAATTCAAGATCAAAACCGAAAGTTTCAGTAAGCCACTGAGAAGGCCTCCTGCGGGAAGTGGGCACCATGGCCTCGCCACGAGTTGGATTTCCCATAATAGCGCAAAATTCCTCAAAAGTAGGACACAGTTCATCTTGAGTAAAATTGAGCAGGTGGGTCCGTGTTGACCAGAAAACAGAAGCACCTCGGATCATCTCCCACTGAATGGGAAGCCTCCTCAAAGAGAAAAGTATCTTGAAATGATAGGTTTCTTCTAAAGCCGCTCGCGCACTCTCTGGGTATGAGTTCACCCAGCGGTTGAGCCCTACCCGATATTCCTCGGTACTAACTAGGTTTGGTCAAGATGAGCCATTTAGGAAGGAAATGAGCTAAAGGATACGAAACAAGAGAGAAGGAGAGGATGTTTGGGATGAGAAATAAGGAAGGCTCCACCTCCCTATTTATAACCTCCCAAAAGCTGGCCTGGGTTGTCAGTACTCGAAAAAGGGTCTCTCCCCGTGCCCCATAGTCAAGGATAAGGTTCACTAAGTCAAGATTCCCAGCAGAATTGTCAGGCGGCCATACGGCAGCATTGTAGGCGAACGGCCGTGATTGAGCCGTACGGCGGCTTTTCTGAAAATCAGATATTTTATCTTTCCGCATCCCTAAGCATTGAACCTTATCCCTTTGTCAGATATTAACAGCCGCCCCCTAGTCCGGGCTTGATTCAATGTTGTCCATTGATCGCGATAAACCAAAAAGATTAGCGTCCCGAGTTAAAATAAAAAATAAATTTGTGCTCGAGCAAAGATGTTTCAAATTTTATGCGTAAGAATCATATCCTACACTGCGTGTAAAGCTAACTTGCAAGTCATGACGCACAAAGTCGATGTTGTCATCTCTCCTGATATGTGAGAGAAATCAGTCAAAGCTGAAACAGTACCGATGGATCACGCGAAGCGATGGTTCATTGCTTGATAAAGCACAAAAATCTCATCACACAGCAACTTAAAAGCTGAGGAATTTGGGCGTAGCTCAGAATGTAGCATATCCTTTGTTGAATGTTTTATAAAATGTTATCTTTTGGTCTTCTCTTGATGTGAGTCGTACCTCCCTTTGATAGCGCGAAGCCCCTTGATCTGATTGGCGCTAAGCGTCTGACCTTTGATTGGTCATTGATTTTTCCCCTTGTAGTCTTCTGATTTTAAGACGTACCCCATTACTCAGATTGTACCATGTGATAGTCTTTGAGCATTTTTGAATTAGGTCATCTCCTGGATTTTGAGATGTACCCCCTTTTACTCGGATTGTACCTTGCGTCAATCCTCGAGTCGTATTGATCTTAAACTCCTCTTAATTTGAGTCGAGTCAAGTCAGAACTACGACTCGACTTGATTCCCATGGAGGGATACGTAGGCAGTTTACCCCGGTGAACTCAGTCGCCCGTTTTCGCAATTTGTTGGTCAACACCAATCCCTAGAGTCAGATACAACTCGTCTTTATTGTTGAATTAGGTCACCTCCTAGATTTCGAGGTGTCTTTCCCTAAAGAGTCAGATGCGACTTATCTTGATGTTGAATTAGGTCATCTACCAGATTCTGAGATGTTCCCCCCACTCTAATTGTACCTCGTGTCAACCCTTGAGTTTTGTTGATTAAGGTCATCTCCTGACGCCAAGTTGTACCTTTTCCCCAGCTGAGCGAAGCATTCCCCATTTATGATTTCCATCCCCATCAAAGAGACAACGCATCTCAATGCAACCCCCTGCACTTTAAATTTTAATAAACCTGAACTACGTTTGGTCTGATTCTCGAAAGAGATACGTAGGTAAACCGGGAATCCGGTACCGACCATTGTTTGTCTTTGTTTGATTGCTTGTTTGAGTTACAACTACGGAGGCTTGATTCTTGAAAGAGATACGTAGGAAGTCCTACTTTGGACCCAGCCGTTACACCCTAGAAGAGATCGTTTGTCTCTTAGTGATTCGTAGAATCCCCTTTAAGAAGGAGATTCGACGAGGGGCTCTGTAGATACCCCGATCTCGCACCCCTTATCAAACCCTTTTCGAATGGTCTAAACCCTAAAATTGACCTAAGCCCTCTATTTGCTACGCAGAAGTTCCATGAGCCTTATCGGTGCATCGAATGGATAAACGGACTTCAATTTCATGATCAGAGCGAAAAAAACGAGTAAACAGGAATGCACTTCAAATTTTTGAGGTGCGGGCCCGCACCCTTAGAACTGCTCGTTATCGCCCATTCTGTGCATTAAAAAAATACATACTTGTCATCCTTGCTCATAAAAATATTTCAAGTCAACGGGCGTGACCACAAAATTAGTTCAAGAAAACCTCATGTGGGACCCGCGGACAACCGGGGCACCGAAGCACGCACCACGGAGTAGTTGCGGAGCTAATGCCGAAACGGGAAGGATAGTTATGCATATTGCAAAATATCCCTGCATGAAATGATCATGTCCAGCCCATAAGTCAAGAAGTTCAGGACCAATCATAATAGGACACGTGGCAGTCAAATCTGGTCAAACTTGGCACTTCGACCGTACGGCTTGAACGAAGCCGTACGGCGCCTTTTTTCAGCCGCACGGCTCCTGCATTCTGGGAAGATTTCAGTTTTATCAATGTTTTAACACTCCAAGTCAATACTTTTGGGACATCAAGCAACCCCAAATTCGGGGATTAGGCATTGATTTGAAGCCCTAGTGGATGGAAGAGTGATTGATGACCAAAAACCTCCTCCCTCCTCCCATATACATCCCCCCAATACACACTTAAAAAAAAAAAGACATACTTCACACATACACCCCATATTCACTCCACTCTCTCTTGCTCTCTCTAGACACTAAAACCCCCTCAAAACTCAGTCATAAGACCACCACACCACTCTCACACCACCCTAGCACCACTACAACACACTCACTAAACACAAACCAAAATCAAAATCAAACTCTTTCAAACACAAAGCAAACACCTTAAGAAAAACACCAAAAAAGCCTTCCCTTGGAAGCAAAGGGAGCACAACCTAGGTAATATTCTCATCTTTTAATCCCCTTAAGTGTAATATGTAGTGGTTTATGTAATTTCTTGAGAGGTCTAGCCACCTTGTTAGGCTAGACCTCCATTTGATGTCTAAAATCAAACAATATTGGTACTCTTGTCGTTCTTCTCTTTAAATGATGATATATAATGATATTTTGATATCTTGATCATGATATTCTATTGATCTTGTGTATATATCATTCATGTATGAGGATCAAGTCTAGGTTTGTTGGGGATTCAAGAGCTTTTCAAAGAATAACTTGCTTTGTCTCATAAACCTTGAATCTGCCATGTTTTGTTTCATCTTAATATAGAGCATCATGGAATCAGGTCTAAAGGCTTTAAGGGTTGTTGTTTCATGTAGATAACATGCATATCTATGTTCACCCAAAGTTTCATGTTCATACCTTTTCATTTGAATGAGTTTTCATGGGTGTTTTCATGCCATGTGTGGATTCCCAATAGTCTGTCTATGTTGTACCTTTCTGCCTTGTTGCTTTGTTTATGCATAGAAAACGTGGCTTTTGGTCTTAGACCCCAAAATTATTTTTGTTCTACACTTAACAAGGAAGATTATAATGTGAATATCATATTTTTTCCCTGAGTGGAAGAGGTTCTTTCCATTTTTTGTTTCAACTCTCTATTCTCAGATTAGCATGTTTCTTGTTTTGACATCAAAATGTCAGAAGTGTTTTGGGTGACTTAAACTTTTTTTTTGTCCTTGAAAATTTACATATCTAAACTTTGGGATGTTATGAAAAACTTTCATGTTTAGTGTTTCCCCTGTTCCCCCATTTTCACGATGCAAAAAGTGGATATTTTATGGATGTATGCATATCTGTCAGACTAGGCTGTTGAAAGTTCCATCTTGCATGCCTTATTTGGACACCATAACATGCTCCTAAAATCAAGGGAAAATTCATGGTATATTATTGATGTGTTAGGAAGTTTTAATAACCTTTAATTTACAGATTGAGTGAGTACACAAGCAGGTACATGAAAGAAAAATGGACAGCAGTCCCTAAATCATTTGGGGACTGACTTTTGGACAAGTTATTTGATGGGATTTGTTTCCCTTTTGTACACCAATGTAAATATTAATCCCCCACCCCTTTATTTGTTTGGTTTTCTGTATATAAATGTTAAAACCATTTTCAAAACCAAGTGTGAGTCCACCCAAACCGACTCTCATTTGTGAATTAAAACAAACCTTCCTAGAATAGGAAGACTCCCATGTATATAAATCACCATTTTTGTTAGGCCATAAAAACAAGTTAGAAAAGGCATAAAATGAACCTAAGTGGCATGCATACTAGAGACCATCACGGGCGAGGAGAGTGCCTAATCCCTTCTCTTCTCGTAACTAAGCCCCCGAACCCACTTTCTCAAACAAAAGGTTTTATCTTCGTTTTTCCTAAAATAAAATGAGGTGGCGACTCTTAACTGTCTTGATTCCATCGAGAGGAAACCATTATGAGGGAACCGAGCGCATTTCTAAAAGCGCATTAGCACGAGGCACTCACCCGAACCGCTTTCATGAGCGATCATATATCATTTCACATATGTTCGGCGTGTGCGGCTTTTCAAGCGTGGGCTCTCACATTCCCCCACGTTAATATTTGTTTCAGACTCTATGGTCACTTTCTTCCCCCGCCATTCTCGGGGAGACATGGGAGTTGGTTCCCTTTCGGATTTCTGAATCTCGCAGTCGGCGAAGATTTCGAGACCGGGCTTTCTGATGCCCTTGCTGTTAACCCATGGCTCGGGAAAGATTATGTACGGAACCTCTTCCCCTTGACGGACAAAGTAGCCATTCAGTGTCTTGCGGTAAGGCCTCAAATTGGGAATCTCATAATGATGGCCTTCCCTACGAGCTCGGGCCTTTTCATTCTTGATGGCTTGCTCGTGTTTCAAGTCATCTCTGGAAGGCTCATATCCCAAACCGAACGTGTTCTTAACAAAAGGAACTTCAATAGGTTGCATCCTTCCTTGTTGATATTTCCCTAGGCCTAAACCAGGGAAGTAATTCATATTCCTCAAGATGCGGAGGACTTTGCGATTGCCAAGGGTCCATGATTCATTTCCCCCTTCTTTGTCAATGGCGTTGATTGAGACGCCGGAGAGGGTAGAGTCTGCTAAACCATGCTGAATTTGGTGAATGGGTTCCCCCTTTCTGTAGATAGTGACGTTTTCTGCCATAACGGTCACTATTTCATCCCCATTTCTGAACTTCACACACTGATGGAGAGTCGAAGGGACGGCATTATAACTGTGTATCCACGGTCGTCCCAAGAGCAAGTTAAATGAAGAAGGCATATCGAGCACTTGAAATGGGACGGACATGACCATGCTCCCAAATTCAATGTCTATTTCCACCATACCCATCAAATTGAGTGCGGAACCACCGTCAACGAAGACTCTTGAAATAAGTCTCCCCCTTGCTCTCACCTTGAGATAAATGGCCTCATTGTGGTCGGAACCAAATAGTGGAAGGTCCATTTCGGCAAAGGTGATAACATTGCCAAAATGATTGTGACCTATCATTGCCGTAAGGTCTTCGGGAGTTGTATCGGGAGAGATTGACGTGTCGTCGAGATTACTGATGACAAGATCTCGGTGCTTCTTTGAGGATGCAATGAGGTCCCAAATGGAGATGTTGGCTTGATTTTTCTTGGGTTGAACCAATAAAGGGTCTTCGGGAGTGTCGCGAGCTTGCGGTCTTTGAGAAGAGGTGCTTGGTGAAGAAGTAGCGGGGTTGCTTGCTATGACTCGTCTGGATCGAGTTAGCATGTTAACGTTCCCATCTTACTTATTTTTCCTATTCTCTAGTACTTCCCTCAATACCTCATCGTAAGTCACAACGTAACAAGAATTGTCAAATTTATTCATCATATTGGAGCCCTCATTCACAATTGGGATTGAATGAGTGGTCTCCTCAAATTCTCCTACCTCTATTACATTTACATCCTGGCCATTAGGCACTATGAACTCTTTCTTGTTTATGAGATCTTGGATGACATTGCGGAGGACAAAGCATTCCTCGGTGGTGTGGCCACTATGTTGGTGGTAGTCACAATGCTTGTGGTAGGCATGGTTGGGACGCATTGTCTTGGGTTTGTATCCTTGGAGAGGAGTAACTTGCCATTTGGCCTTGAGAGCTTCGAAGGCCTCGGTGATAGTCATGCCATGGAGAAGAGTGTAGACACGATTATCTTGAATGTTCGTGCCTTGTGGAGGAGGAACCTTTTTGTAATTCCCCTTGTCAGTAGTGACGGCATTAACTGAAGCCTCTTTTGTGGAGTTAAAGGCGGCCTTGTAACGGAGGCTAGGAGAAATTTTCTTGATTTCTTTAAGCAACTCATCCATTCGGATTCCCGCATCATACATTTGTGAGAAATCGGCATAGCAAGCCCTACTTAGGTGGGTGCGGATATCAATCTTTAGGCACTTAAGGAAGATATCCATTTGCTCCTTGGTGTTAGGCCTCTCGACAATTTCGGCAAGCTTGTCATTCCACCTTCTCGTGCAGTCAATGAAGGACTCATTGTCCCATTGAGTACTGTTCTCGAGCTCTTTTTTGGTTGGCCGGTGGGTGGTGTTGCCTTGGTATTGACTTTTGAAGGCAAGCATGGCGGCGTCCCAATCAAGACGGACTATGAGCGGGATAATTGGATACCAAGGTACTGGACATGACCCGCTGTATGAGATTTATTGTGCCATAACCTTGGGACAGACCTGTTGGTAGTGGTGCCCTAGGCACGTTTTATAAATGTTGTAATTGTTATCGTTTATTTCATATCAATAAAGAGATGTTTTGATTATTATTGTTGTTCATGTTTACTTATAATAATCTCCATCCCTAGTACTTGTTAAGCACTAGTATAAAGGCTAAATGATCATGAGATGATCATGTTAGATTTATGGGTACTTGTTTGGAACAAGGTACTGGACATGACCCGCTGTATGAGATTTATGTCATGGTCTATGTCGTACATATATCTCATATTAGTTATGTCATTGGAATCCTTAGACATGAAGTTATTATAGTCTTCCACTTGATGAACATTATGTTTGACATATTCAAACGCTACCTTTAACCGGGTAGTTATAAAGGGTATGATTGGCATAATCGGACTCACGTAGGGAAGAGTAATAAGCTAAATAGATTTGTCCCTATTCGGAGAGATGTCAAGCTTAGGCCTCTCGTAGGAATGATGTTGATGAAAATGTTCGGCCGGACTCAAATGAATTGATTAGATCAATGTCATTTGGATTATCAACATATTCGGAATCGAGAAAGTATTGAACAAAACAAGTTGACTTGTTGACCATGACTTGTGTTCAATGACATCGTGGACAAAGGGATTATGACATGTGCTAAAGGAATGTGAACTTGTATCTAGTTATACTATTTGGGTAGGTATGACGGTTTGCTAGAACCTAATCATATCTTATGGTTTCATGATTGAACCCAATGCCAACTTAGTATAATCCTAGAGGGTCACACACAATAGAACGAATCTTAAATAAGGACTATATTGGAATTTTGGAATTTCTGGAAATCTGGACAAGTAGGTGACCGCAGAGTTTGGGTTGGGCGGCCGCACAGTTTGGGTCAGTTAGTACCAGAAACCTTCCAGATAGATATGCGGCCGCACAGCTGTTTTGGGCGGCCGCACACCATGTCGGGACAGGTTTCCTAATTGATTTGGAAAAGAATATTGGACGGGTTTAGACACAAGTTTCCTATTTGGAATAGGTCTAACTTGTATATAAACAACCAAATTCGGCCAGAATCAAAGCCAATGCTTTTGTGCAAGTCTCCAAAGAGTTTGAGAGAGTTTATTTTGTTCTAAGACATCTTTGATTGAAGAACAAAATAATACACAAACCAATATTCCATATAGTTCATATCAATTGTGAAAACGTGTTTCACAATTTTGGTCTAGCAACCAAGATCAAGCGCTCTTGATATTCGTTCGTGGTGTGGATACCGCTAGAGGGTGAAGCTTATCATCTTCAAGTTCGTGTTCTTACTTTTGTGATCAAAGCTTCAAGTTCTCCACCAAGATTAAAGACCAAATTCAAAGCCATCAAGGGTTATTTTTTCTAGTATTCATATTGTTGAATTTGATTTAATCATATGAATGGATCTATGGGCTTTGGGTTTCATAAAATTTTAAATGCTATTTTCCGCTGTGCATGTTATCTCGAAACCCAACAAGACCTTCTATGGTACCATAGCCCAAATGTAAGTCTCGATGTATGCCATGGGACAAGAGTTTCCCTTAAACTTGCTGATGTCGGGAATCTTGAACTTGTCGGGGAGAGCGGCCATTGTGCTCATGAAAATGGAGGACTGATAAAGGCTCGTGTCGGGACTTTTCCCCACGTTGAGGCCGTTGAAGCGTTGATCTATGTAATCCATAATTGAATCAACCATCTTGTGCTCATTGTTCTCGGTGCTCGGTTCCCCCACTTTCTTGGTACGGGCACTAACATAATGGCTTTGAAACAAACCCTTAGTCCACTCGGACTCTTCATTTTCTCTTTGTCTTTACCACTCGAAAGCTTAGTTTCATTTGCTCCATCTCGGCCTCGTGGGCCTCCCTTTGATTGTCGACGTGGGATTGCCAAAGATCATACTTTTTTTGGGCCTCCTTATTAAGAGTGGAGACTTACTCTTGGAGAAGTTGGACCATAACTTAGAGTTGCTCAAGAGACATGGTGTTGTCGGTGTTGGATCCGCCGGCCATTGATGATGTCGAAGCTATTGGAGTAATCTCTTCACGAACTAACCGATTCGCTGAATCCCGGTAGACTCTGTAAGTACCAATTGAACCTATATTGCAGAAGAGGCCCTTTTCAGTCTTGAGTAACACTTTCGGTCCATGAAGAGGCTTAGAACACACATTGGGCACACGACTCAAACCACATAACAAAAGACTCTTTTTTTGTCCGAGGGACGGGATCCCTTTTGAGTTTCTAAGAAAATAATGGAATCGTCACACTAGTATATAGACCAACTCGCGGTCCTATATACTCATCGTATTCCATCACGCTTGTGAATCCTACACATGTCGGGATTAAACTAAATTAATGTCGTAAAGCATACATGCGGGGACGGATTTTTATTTTCGTCCATAATAACCACTTGGGGATAGAGTTTTATTTTGTCCATGATAACCACTTGGCATGTATGTTTTGAAGACATTAGTTTAGGGAAATCTCGGTACATGAAAACCGACTTAAGTCACAGAGTGTTAGACCCTAACTAGAATTGTGTTGGCTTGTGCTCGGCTAATGAGAGGCTTAAGGTCACCCCCGGCATGTAGTCATGAACTACACTACGGGTTGAGGTTTACCGCTTCGAAAGAGTCAAGGTCGGGTGGAGCTTGAAACTCTCTAGGACGGGCCTCGACGGGTTTGGGTTGTAAACTTGTGTGACTCGATAGTAAGCAATTCATAGGAGATTGTGCATGTAGTGTGAGGTCCAACATGTGACAAAACATTTTTACTTTTTTTTATGAAAGAAAAGCAAATAAGCACATAATTACAACTCTCGAATCACCCGTGTGACCGATAAACAAAACACAAAATGAAACAGTTAAGAGGTCCAAATCAGTCCATGATGCAGGCAACTGTGCCCACACCCCAATCATTCTGCTCTGTTCTGAAACTGTCCCTGTTCTAGAAAACCACCCAGAAGCGCGCGCCTATGGCCTGTGTTGTGGCATCTGCGCGCCTGGCGTAGAGTCTATGGAAGGCCCCCGCTTTTGGGCAAACCTGTCAGATTGTCAGACTTTGGACTCAGGGGATTGCCCTGGTCCTGAATGCGTATTGTAACCCCTGCAAAAATGATTAGTGTAGAAAAAAGAAGAAGAATAGGAAGAACATCAGGAAGCGGGCGACTCTGGTTCTTGATGTGGGCCGTGCGCGCCTTAGGCCAAGAAGGCCAGAGGTGCACGCTTCCCCCATCAGGAACCAGAATGCCCAGAAAAGATGTAGATTTTGATCAGAAATGCAAGTTTAACCCTCAAACTTCCCAGCAGAGTCGCCACTGTAGATACCCCGAGGGGCCACAGCTTGGCTAGAGCGCGTCCGTTACCCTAGGATGTCTATTTGTGTTTTAGAGTCGCCACCTATGTTTTAGAGGAACATAAGAAAAACCTAATGTTTGTTTGATTACGAAAATAGAGATTCTTTGTTATGAGGTTCGGGGGTTAGGTTACGAGATGGGAAGTACTTAAACACCCATCTCGCCCAACTAAAGTTGGACTTGCTTGATCAAAATCTACATAAATGATGAAATGTTCTTCTTGTTCTTGATGATAAAAGGGGGGTAGAAAAGGGGTGTTTAGAATGTAGGGAGATAATTTCGTGACTAGCTTCAATGAAGTGAAGTAGTCTTTGATGTCATGTCCCAAAATGTTTGGGTAATTGCACTTTTGATTTAAAGCAAAAGAAAGAGAAAAGAGATGAAGTAGAAAAGGAGGGAAAAGAGTAGTCTTTTACCTATAACTTCAAAGAACTTCAAGGACTCCTTCAAAAGGTTCTTAGGAAAATGCCTGTAAGTATTTGTGTATAGTTTTTGTTAATGATTCAAATCTTTCCTCCTCTTCAATGGTGAATTAGAGGGGTTTTTATAGGTAAAGAAGGTTAGTTTTTGGTGCCAAAACCAAGCCGCAAACATCAGTTTCCCGGGCAAATCCTATTAAAATGATCAAAGGAGGGATTCTTGGATAGAAATCTGTAACTGACGCCCAGGTGCGCGTGCTTCCTGCCTTGGTGGCGGGATGCGCGCGCCTCTGGTCCCAAAGGGTGGAAGCGCGCGCCTTGGAGATGGCAAAAACGACAAAATGGACTAGAAAGTCAGCGCTGTTATTCAGTTTGGTCCCTGGACTTACCGAAGTCAGTCAGGAACTTAACAGAAGTAACAGAAACTAACGAGAAACATTTAAAATAGGGAGAAACACAAAATCAAATGTGCAATCGGGGTGAGCGGTCCAAGGCAGGGTGTCTACATCGATATCTCGTATGCTTTGAGCATGACGAGCAGATACCAATCAGATCCCGGTGAGAGTCACTGGATTGCAGTCAAGACGATTCTTAAGTACTTGCGAAAGACTAAAGATTCGTTCTTGGTGTATGGAGGATTGGAAGATGATCTTGCTGTAAGTGGTTACACAGATGCAAGCTTCCAAACTGACAAGGATGATTCAAGATCGCAATCTGGATTTGTATTTGTGCTAAATGGAGGTGCTGTTAGCTGGAAGAGTTCTAAGCAAAGTACCGTCGCAGATTCTACAACGGAAGCTGAGTATATTGTTGCATCCGATACTGCAAAGGAGGCTATTTGGATCAAGAAGTTCATTGGTGAACTGAAGTAGTTCCTAGCATTGCTAACCCAATAGACCTTTATTGTGATAATAATGGTGTTATTGCTCAAGCAAAGGAACCAAGATCACATCAGAAATCTAAACACATACTTAGGCGTTTTCATATCATTCGAGAGATCATCGATACAGGAGACGTAAATATATGCAGAGTACCGACTGAAGATAACATTGCCGACCCATTGACAAAGGGTCTTCTACAAGCAAAGCATGATGGTCATGTTAGTTCTATGGGTATTCGATACATTAATTAGGCCTAGTGCAAGTGGGAGATTGTTAGTGTTGTATGCTCTAGGCACGTTATGAGAACGATTAATGTTATGTATTGATTATGTTTTAATAAAGATATTGAATGTTTGATTATTATATCCTTTGCATGTTTATTATAATAATTCCCATCCCTGATAATTATGAATAATTGTTAGTATAAGTTTAATAGATAATCATATGATGATTATGGTGTTGGGTTTCCAAGTAACATGCGCAGCGAAAAATAGCATTTAAAATTTTATGAAACCCAAAGCCCATAGATCCATTCATATGATTAAATCAAATACTTGCACTATGAATACTAGAAAAACTAACCCTTGAGACTTTGAATTTGGTCTTTGATCTTGGTGGAGAAATTGAAGCTTTAATCACGAACAAGTAAGAACATGAACTTTGAAGATGATGAGCTTCACCCTCTAGCGGTATCCACACCTTGAACGAATATCAAGAACACTTGATCTTGGTTGCTAGACCAAAATTGTGAAACACGTTTTCACAATTAATTTTAGCTATATGGAATTTTATTTGTGTATTATTTTGTTCTTCAATCTAGGATGTCTTAGAACAAAATAAAACTCTCTCAAACTCTTTGGAGACTTGCACAAAATCTAGGGTAGGTTCTGGCCCGAATTTGGCTGTTTATATACAAGTTAGACCTATTCCAAATAGGAAACTTGTGTCAAAACCCGTCCAAAATCCTTTTCCTAATTAAATCAGGAAATCTGTCCCGACTCACTGTGCGGCCACCCAAAATTAGGTGTGTGGTCGCCTAAACATGTGCGGCCGCCCAACCTGGTTTGTGCGGTCGCACACCAGGAATAGAGAGCCTTAATTTCCAATATAGTCCTTTAAGGATTCGTTCTATTGTGTGTGATCCTCTAGGATTATACTAAGTTGGCAATAGGTTCAAACATGAATCCATAAGATATGATTAGGTTCTAGCAAACCGTCATACCTACCCAAATAGTATAACTAGATACAAGTTCGCATTCCTTTAGAATATGTCACAATCCCTTTGTCCACAATCTCATTGAACACAAGTCATGGTCAAACGGTCAACTTGTTTTTGTTCAATACTTTCCCGATTCCGAATATGTTGATAATCCAAATGACATTAATCTAATCAATTCATTTGAGTCCGGCCGAATATTTTCATCAACATCATTCCTACGAGAGGCCTAAGCTTGAGATCTCTCCGAAGAGGGACATATCCATTTAGCTTATTATCCTTCCTACGTCCGATTATGCCAATCATACACTTTATAAGTACCCGGTTAAAGGTAGCGTTTGAATATGTCAAACATAATGTTCATCAAGTGGAAGACTATAATAACTTCATGTCTACGGATTCGAATGACATAACTAATATGAGATATATATGTACGACATGAACCATGAAATAAATCTCATACAGCGGGTCATGTCCAGTACCTTGTTCCAAACAAGTACCCATAACTCTAACATGATCATCCCATGATCATTTAGCCTTTATACTAGTGCTTAACAAGTACTAGGGACGTAGATTATTATAAGTAAACATGAACAACAATAATAATCAAAACATCTCTTTATTGATATGAAATAAATGATAACAATTACAACGTTTATTAAACGTGCCTAGGGCACCACTACTAACAATCTCCTACTTGCCCTAGGCCCAATCTCCCATGTATCTAATACCCATGGACCTAACATGACCTTCATGTTTATCTTGTTGAAGTCCCTTTGTTAGCGGGTCCGCGACATTGTCATCAGTAGGTACTTTGCATATATTCACGTCACCTCTGTCAATGATTTCTCGAATGACATGGTAATGCCTAAGTATGCATTTGGATTTTTGATGTGCCCTTGGTTCCTTTGCTTGAGCAATAGCACCATTATTATCGCAATAAAGATCTTAGGAACCACTTCAAGTTCAGTGATGAACTTCTTAATCCAAACAGCTTCCTTTGCAGCATCCGATGCAGCAATATACTCAGCTTCCGTTGTAGAATCAGCGGTTGTACTCTGCTTGGAACTCTTCCAGCTTACAGCTCCACCATTTAACATAAAAACAAAACCCGATTGCGATCGACTGTCATCTCTGTCAGTTTGGAAGCTTTCATCCGTGTAAGCATTTACAACGAGATCATCTTCCATTCCTCCATAGACCAAAAACGAGTCTTTAGTCCTTCTCAAGTACTTAAGAATCGATTTTACAGTCACCCAGTGATTCTCTCCGGGGACGGATTGGTATCTACTTGTCATGCTTAAAGCATAAGATACATCCGGCCTAGTACAGATCATGGCATACATGATGGACCCAATTGCCGAAGCATATGGAACATCATTCATTTTCTCACGCTCATCTTTTGTCTTAGGACATTAAGTCTTGCTTAGAGAAACTCCATGTAACACCGGCAAGGTAACTCTTTTAGAATTTTCCATACGGAATCTTCTAATGACCTTGTCAATGTATGTACTTTGGCTTAAACCAAGTAGCTTCCTTGATCTATCTCTATAGATCTTAATGCCAAGTATATATGCGGCTTCACCCATATCTTTCATTGCGAAACACTTTCCCAACCAAGTCTTTATGGACTGAAGTGTAGGAATGTCATTTCCAATGAGTAATATGTCATCCACATATAAAATCAGGAATAGCACTATGCTCCCACTAATCTTCTTGTATACACAAGGATCATCTTCGTTCTTGATGAAACCAAACTCTTTTACCGATTCATCAAAACGGAGATTCCAACTCCTAGAAGCTTGCTTCAATCCATAAATGGATTTCTGCAATTTGCATACCTTAGAATTCTGTTCAAAACCTTCTGGTTGTATCATATACACATCCTCTTGTAGTTTTCCATTTAGGAAAGCGGTTTTGACATCCATTTGCCATATTTCATAGTCATGATATGCGGCAATGGCAAGCAAAATTCTTATAGACTTGATCATTGCTACGGGTGAAAAGGTTTCATCATAGTCAATACCATGAACTTGCCTATAACCTTTCGCTACAAGTCTAGCTTTGTAAGTATGCACCTTCCCATCCATATCAGTCTTCTTCTTGAAGACCCATTTGCATCCTATGGTTTTTACACCTTCGGGTGCATCAATCAAATTCCAAACTTGATTGTCTTGCATGGATTGCAATTCGGATTCCATGACTCCAAGCTACTTGTCTGAATCAGGAGAAGACATCGCCTCTTGATAGGTTGTCGGTTCATCATTCTCAATGATTTCCACCTCATTACTATCCATTACGAGAAATCCATATCTCTCGGGCTCGGATCGTAACCTACTAGATCTGCGAGTTACTTGTGTATTTTGAACAGGTTCCACAACTCCTTGTGGTTCTTGTTCTTGTTCCACTATTAGTTCAATGTTGTTTTTTGGGTCTCGAATTTCTTCAAGATTTATTTTTACTCCCACTGATTTCTTTGGAGAGAAACTGTTTCTCTAGAAAGACACCAGTTCGGGCAACAAACACTTTGTTGTCCTCTTGGTTGTAAAAGTAATATCCTTTAGTTTCCTTAGGATATCCCACGAAAATACATTTATCAGATTTGTGTGCTAGTTTGTCGGAGACAAGTCTTTTGACAAAAGTTTCGCAACCCCAAATCCTCATGAAAGACAAACTAGGTTTCTTTCCGCTCCACATCTCATATGGAGTCTTTGGAACTGATTTAGTTGGAACTTGATTTAGTGTGAAAGCAGCGGTTTCTAGAGCGTAACCCAAAAGGATATTGGAAGATCAACTTGACTCATCATTGATCGAACCATGTCTAACAAGGTCCGATTCCTCCTCTCGGACACACCATTCCATTGTGGTGTTTCGGGTGGAGTCAATTGTGAAATTATCCCACAATTCTTTAGATGATCATCAAATTCATGACTCAAGTATTCTCCACCTCGATCCGATCGAAGTGCCTTAATACTTTTGCCAAGTTGTTTTTCTACTTCATTTTGAAATATTCTAAATATCTCTAATGCTTCACTTTTATGTTTCATTAGGTAAACATACCCAAATCTACTATAATCATCAGTGAAGGTTATGAAGTATTGAAATCCTCCCCTAGCATTGCTACTTAATGGTCCGCATACATCGGAATGTATCAACCCCAATAAGTCGCTTCCCCTTTCACCTAGCTTGGTGAAAGGTGTCTTAGTCATTTTTCCAAGAAGACACGACTCGCAAGTATCATATGACTCGAGGTCACATGAACCCAAATGGCCGTCCCCATGGAGTTTTGAGATACGCTTCTCATTAATGTGACCAAGACGGCAATGCCACAAATAAGAATGATTTACATCATTAGGTTTAGATTTCTTATTTATATGATAGACATTTTCATTATTTTCATTCTTGACATCCAAGATATAAAGGCCATTAAATGAATTTGCAATACCATAAAGCACATCATTTTAATAAATAGAAAATTTCTTATTCTCAACAAGAAACTTAAAACCTTCATTATCGAAACAAGAAATTGAAATAATATTTCTACTTAAATCTGGAACATAATAACAATTGTTCAAAACAAGAATTAATCCGGAAGGTAAAGTGACTTCATAAGTCCCTACGGCTAATGCAGCAACTCTTGCTCCATTCCCCACACGTAGGTCTACTTCACCCTCTTTAAGCAGTCTCCTCTTTAGTCCCTGCACATTTAAACAAATGTGAGAACCACGTCCGGTATCCAATACCCAAGAATCAGTGGTAGAAAGGAGAAATCTATCATATAGATACCTGAAGTCGACGCAGCCTTGCTGCCCTTCTTCTTCTTTTCTCTTCCAAGAAAGCCTTGCAATTACGTTCCAATGACCAATTTCTTGACAATGGAAACAAATTGCATCCTTTTGTGAATCGGGTTTTGCCTCAGAAGCCTTGGCAACCTTTGCCTTGCTTATCTTGGGTTTGACAACTTTTGCCTTACCCTTTCCTTTGGCACCAGCCTTCTTCCCATCATGAACCAAGAGCACAGGAGAACCTTTCTCCACAATCTTCATCTCCGCAGTTTTAAGCATCCCATGCAACTCGGAGAGATTCTTATCCATTCCATGCATGTTATAATTCATCACAAACTGATTATAACTTTTAGGCAATGAATTAAGAATGAGATCCGTGGCTAACTCCAATGGGATTGGATAGCCAAGTTTCTCAAGATGCTCTACATAGCCCTTCATTTTAAGCATGTGAGGACTCACTTGTTGCCCTTCATTCATTTTGCAAGAAGTGAATGCAACAATGGTCTTGTACCTCTCTTGCCTAGCTTTCTCTTGAAACATGGCTCTTAACTCCACGCCTATCTCATAGGCTTCCAAATGTTCCAAACTTTGTTGGAGTTTTGAGCACATAGTAGCAAGCATGAGACAACTTACATCTCTAGAATCATTATGATGTTTCTTGTAATTGTCTCTTTCTGCCCTAGGGCAGTAGGCTCTGGTTCAGTAGGAAGAGGCCCATCGAGAATGTACAAGTTATCTTCTTGCCTAAGAACAATTCTTAGGCTACGGATCCAATTCATAAAGTTCGTACCATTCTCTTGGAGCTTATCCTTCTCAAGGATCGATCGCAACGAAATTGATTGAGTGTTGTTAGTCATTATCTACAATTATGCAAAATTTTCAAAATTAATAAGTACCAATTTTTCATTAAACAAATAAACAATGTATTTTTCAAAAAAAAAATACTCCCACTAAATTATATAACCTTCTTATACATCCAATGTATAATATAATTTAAATAGGTTAAGATCCCGCTTTAATTTAATTTTAAGTCCGCTAAAGTGGATTACACAAAATCAAATTAATTAGGTAGACAACTCTTGTCAATCATATTTTATATGACTCTTAGTTCCTTTTATGAGATTCTTTAAGAAATCCAATTTCAAAAAGCATGTTAAATATCATCTTTGCCTAGGCTCAAAACTGTTTTGACGCCTAATTAAGTCCAACCATTTTAAACGTATAGTTAATGTGCCTCGCTAGGGCGTGCCCACATTATCTATCTTGCTCATACATAAATAAAGTCAATGCATCTCTCTAGGGCGAGTCTACATTAAATTCACCCATGTATTAACAATTGTTTTAATCATGGCATGGCAATAAAGGACTTAAAAAAAATTTGAAGGTTCATCACATATAGCATACAACACATTTATGAGCACATAATATAAACATGTTACGCATCAAGTTTATGCACTAAATTAATCTCCATTAATTTAAGCAAAATATTTATGTGTCATTAGTTTCTCTATAATTATGAGGATGAGACTATTTCAACTTTGGTTATTATCTCCAAATCAAGACAACAAGAAGTGCGGCCGAAACTAAGCCATAAGGCATCCACAATTCTGCACTAATTCAAGAAACCAAGAAAGTAGTCCATATGGCCGAAACTAAGCAATAGATGATCTCGATGAACGTAGGCCAATTGCATCCACAATTCCACATGGATCTCCAATCTTTGAATCAAGAACTTTGTTTCTCAATTTTAGCAATTATGAACTCTTCATAATTCTAACTTCGTTTTATCCTTGAAACTTTGATTGCGATCAAGTTTGGGAAACACAATCTCGATGAACGTAGATTAGCCATCCAAACCTTGAACCAATCTTAGAATCACAAGACTAAAACAAATAGGAAAATCAAACCCCAGGATTCACACCCAAACCAACTGCCCAAAACCCACTCCAGATCAGCAGGTCTGGCTGGTCTTGTCACAGGTCTGGTCGGACCCCATCAAAATTCCAGATTCTGACTCTGACCGAAAATCAAAACTAGAATCTTGACAACTGTAAGGCCGCCCAAGAAAAACCTGTGTGGTCGCCCAAACTTGTGCGGTCGCCCAATATTTTCTGTGCGGTCGAACAGTAGCATCAGACAGAATTTTTAAAGTTCGAAAATTTGTCTCAAAATTGTTTTTCCCCGATTATCAAACTTTGATCCAATCAAAATTTATAATCAAACAATTCAGAATCCATCATAATTTTTAGTGCGATTGAATAGTGCGATTAAAGTTATAAAACAATAAACCACATAAAATCATATAACACATAAACATCATATGTCCAATATTCATATCATGATAGGCACATAAACAATTTATATACACACAACATGATCTAGGTATTGAAATAATCAACATGAACGGGGCTCTGATACCACTGTTGGGTTTCCAAGTAACATGCGCAGCGGAAAATAGCATTTAAAATTTTATGAAACCCAAAGCCCATAGACCTATTCATATGATTAAATCAAATACTTGCAATATGAATACTAGAAAAACTAACCCTTGATGACTTTGAATTTGGTATTTGATCTTGGTGGAGAAATTGAAACTTTGGTATTAGACCTATTCCAAATAGGAAACTTGTGTCAAAACCCGTCCAAAATCCTTTTCCTAATTAAATCAGGAAATCTGTCCCGACTCACTATGCGGCCGCCCAAAATCAGGTGTGCGGCCGCCCAACCTGGTTTGTGCGGTCGCACACCAGGAATAGAGAGCCTTAATTTCCAATATATTCCTTTAAGGATTCGTTCTATTGTGTGTGACCCTCTAGGATTATACTAAGTTGGCAATGGGTTCAAACATGAATCCATAAGATATGATTAGGTTCTAGCAAACCGTCATACCTACCCAAATAGTATAACTAGATACAAGTTCGCATTCCTTTAGAATATGTCACAATCCTTTTGTCCACGATCTCATTGAACACAAGTCATGGTCAAACGGTCAACTTGTTTTGTTCAATACTTTCTCGATTCCGAATATGTTGATAATCCAAATGACATTAATCTAATCAATTCATTTGAGTCCGGCCGAACATTTTCATCAACATCATTCCTACGAGATGCCTAAGCTTGAGATCTCTCCGAAGAGGGACAGATCCATTTAGCTTATTATTTTTCCCTACGTGAATCCGATTATGGCAATCATACACTTTATAACTACCCGGTTAAAGGTAGCGTTTGAATATGTCAAACATAATGTTCATCAAGTGGAAAACTATAATAACTTCATGTCTAAGGATTCGAATGACGTAACTAATATGAGATATATTTGTACGACATGAACCATGACATAAATCTCATACAGCGGGTCATGTCCAGTACCTTGTTCCAAACAAGTACCCATAAATCTAACATGATCATCCCATGATCATTTAGCCTTTATACTAGTGCTTAACAAGTACTAGGGACGGAGATTATTATAAGTAAACATGAACAACAATAATAATCAAAACATCTCTTTATTGATATGAAATAAATGATAACAATTACAACGTTTATTAAACGTGCCTAGGGCACCACTACCAACATATAGTGTATGGGATACAATTAAACTTATGGGTATTTATTGAAGACCAAATACTGGACCGACCCGTATGAGATTTATGTCATAGTCACAATATTATAATTAAGTCTCATATAGTTATATTACTGGAATCTTTAGACTTGAGGTTATTACAGTCTTCCACTTGATGAACATTATGTTTGACATATTCAAACGTTACCCCTAACCGGGTAGTTATAAAGAATATGATTGGCATAATCGGAATCATGTAGGGAAGAGTAATAAGCCAAGAAAGGATTTCTTCCTCGTCAAGAGAGATGTCAAGCTTTGGCTACTCGATGAATGGTATTGATGAAATGCATGTCCGTGCTCAAATAAGATTTGTCTTATCAATACATTCGGGATCGAGAAAGTATTGGACTATGTAAGTTGACCAAAGACCATGGCTTACGTTCAATAGATATCGTGAAATAAAGAGATTGTAATATGTTCTATAATGGATTAATGAACTTTAACAAGTTATATCATTTGGGTAATCATGATGGCTTGCTAGGGTCCGCTCATGATTTATGAAACAAAGTTTGTTTGGGCTCATTGCCAACTTGATATAATTCTATGGGGTCACACACAAAGAGAACGAATTGGAAAAAGGGAAAATTGGCTGAGTTTTGGTTTGGCACGGCCGTGCTCTTTATAAGACACGACCATGCCATATATAGCCAAAAAGGATGTACAGGCCTACATAGTTGGCATGACCGTGCCAAAGTATATAGCACGACCGTGCCGAGCTCGGCACGACCATGACAAATACAACATACGACCGTGCCATTATTGGCCGGCTGGGAAGCAAGGCTCGACTTGTTTGGCACGACCGTGTGTAAGTACCCCAATCTGAATTTGACCTACTTTAGAGGAATTCTTGGTACCATTTAGGGATAAACCAATGGGCCAGGACCTCACTAGGATAAACCTAATATTCCAGGACTGAAATGGAATTAAACTTAGAAAAATCCAGAAGCTCGCCAAGTCGAGTCGTACGGATGGTTGGGTACTTGAGGGGTTGAGCCGTACGGCTATGTTGGCCACCCTCAGTCCCTATAAATTGAACCCCATGCTGATCATTTCAGGGGGGAAGAATATTGTTTAGATAGGGGAAACTCTGCAGAAGTCGTATCTGAGAAAGAAATCACCCTTATAATTGAGTGAAGGAAAAGAAGATAGACTAGAACCATCATAGGTGAGGTCCCCTTCCCCCATCTTCTTTTCATCTCAACTCTATTTTGCTTTGTTAATCACATTACATGTTCTTGTTTACATTCTTGTAAGACTTGTCCTCTCAAGCAAATTTACATTCTTGCAAGACTTGTCCATTTCAAGCATACACATATATTATATTACTACAAGACTTGTCCATTTCAAGCATATATATCTTATATATATACATATAATGTGAACTAAACCATGAGCATGATTCAAGGTGCCCTTCATACTTTTGTGTGAAAGAGGTTCAAACCTAAGGATGATCATGGTTTAATTTCTTGTTCTAAATAGCTTAAAGATCTCTTTATCAAGGTGAAAGCTCATGTCTTTATGTTGGTATTACACAAACTAGGCCATGATGATCATGTGGGGGGATAAAGGCTCAATCTTTATCATCCCAACCTTGATCTAGCCAAAAATCCCTAAGATTGAGTCATAAAGATTGGATCTTTATGTTGTTTTTTGTGTCCCTCAATGTTAATCTTTCATAAAAGTCCATTTTGATGGTAAAGTTCCAATCTTTACTCATCAAATGGCAATTTTGGCCCAAAGGGCATGTTCATCACCTTTCTCAAAAATTTCCCCAATGATTGTCTTGATCACACCCAAACCTTTGTTTTTGGTGTCTAATTTATGATCAATGACATAGAGATGATTAAATCCATGTTTTTGTTAAAGAAAATAACTGAAAATGATCATCACAGTCCAGTTTCAACAAGAACACTCTATTTGCCTGAAACTGGACAGTTTTGTGATAAACTGTCAAAAACCCCTGGAATGCTCTCCCTAGCCGTACGGCTACTTTGGCTAGGGAGTGCATTTTCCAGTTTCTTCCCTTTCTGACTGAAATGTTTGCAAAATAACCCTTTTCTGTTAAATAATTAACCAGATTTGTTAAAATGTCAGTTTCTCCCATTTTTGAAATACACACACACACACACACATGCACGTTTGTTAACTAACGTTAGGGAGACTCGGTCCTATCCGAGGCGACTTGGGTGACGTAAAACTCTTCCCAAGGCGTAACCTGACCTCCGAACATAGAATCTCTAACCTTTCCATTTGTTGGGTTAAATAATAACAAATGTGGCGACTTCGTTATGTTTTGCGTGATATCCGTGTTTGGTTTTTCGCCCTTCGAAATGAAAACCCTTCGTTTCCTTCGTCACGGGGCGGGATCCTTGCAGTGGCGACTCCGCTGGGGAGTAAAGTGTTTGAAAACTTCTTTTTAGAAGCTTTGAGGACACTTTTGTGTGGGTCAAACTCCCGTCCCCCGTTTTCGTTAACTTTTATGTTTGTTTTGTGTGTGCTGTGTTTCGGTTTGAATCTTCTGGAGTGGAAACTGTTCTGGAAATGCAATAAACTTGGGCTTGATGATCAGAAGTTGAAAAACTGCAAAAAAAATAATTGCCAGGATGCTATAGCCGTACGGCTATGTTGGGCAGGGAACATAATGTTTCAAAATTTAACAATTTTGTGCAGGGCAGAAACATTCTGTGTCCCTTTTTGCTTCTGCTTATCCAGGTTCCAAATTTTCAGATTTGTTTGTGCACATTACCTTCTTCTTTTTTAGCCAAAACTTGGTTTTTAAAGCTTGGTTATGCACAAGTCTTTTGGATATAAAATTGGGTTTTCAAAGCCTCCTTGTGCATAACCCATTTTTTAAAAAATTTGAATCTTTTGTTGTGCACAACTTGTTTTGCAAACGGTTTTCAAAGGATTGTTTCTTGTGAAGTTTTGATTTCAAATAATTCTTTGGTTGTGCACAATTTGTTGTATGTACAAGTTTTGGCTTTGTTTGTTCATATGATTCTTGCTTGATTGCTTGTGTAAATAGCTTATTCATGCTTGCTCATTTTTGTTGATTATGCTTATTCATGCTTGTTCATGTGCTATTGTGTACATTTGTTCATGATGTTAAGACGAATTGAAAATTTCTATTTTTAATTCAAAAAGGACATAGAATCGCTTCACACTACGCGCACTTGACCTTGCACGTTCCAAATGCCCTTTAAACCGAATCCATTCCACCTCCCCTTCCGAGCCGAGTCAACCACACTTGTCCGTGACACAACAAATACCGTGACTTCGGTTGGTTTTTGGTCTAGCTCACGTTACCACATCCCTAATACGTGTCTGAGATTAATTGTGGCAAGTTAATGCCCGAGTTATGACTCCTTGTGAAAGCAAGTGTGACCATGGTCAACTTTGACCCGGTCCTTGACTTATGCGTTAATATTGGCTATAATTAACCTAAGTCATGTGTTATGGATAGGGTGACACTGTGTTGTCGAGCCCTAATGAATGGTTCATACTAATCATCCTTAAGCCCATGGATAAGATTCGAGAGCCCTCATCAAAGATGAGGTTATACCGGAAGTCCCTTAAGTCCCTAAGACGAATCTCGATCTTAACTGGGGCTTAATCATGATTGGAATGGCTCACGCATTAGGAATCTTACGATGCACTAGACCCTAGGTTCGTTTCTGTTTGTCGGTGGAAGCTGCTTGCCCTATAGGACCCTCGCCCGGGACAGTCCATCCTTGGGAGTGTGCAAGGCAGGTGAAAAACGAGGGTTTATAGGCGTAGTGATGGCCTCCACTGATCCAGGATGTAGAATAGTTGCGAAAAAGAAGAGAAATCTTTTCCAACCAATTAGGAATAAGACGTGTTTTAAGTAAACATGAACAATAAATGTTAAGCCTTTGAACTGTGCACTAACGTTTGTTCATGTGACGAAACTGCCTAAGAATGATCAAAAGAGTAAACAAAAATTCTTTTTCCTGAACAAAACTTGCTAAATTCATCCAAAACGCATGGCTGGGCTTCCCCCCCCCCCCACCAAAGGGTCAAACTCATTTCTCTCAATGAGTCAAAATCTCGTTTGTGTCGAGTCCCGCCTTACTCAAAGCATGGCTTTTCGAGATTCTTTCCACGGTGCCCTTACAGCTTGTCGGTCCTTTGTGCTATAGGAAGCAATGGAAAGAAAATCCCAAGTGATTGAGGTAGATATCCGGTTGGATGCACAGGCCCGGCTGGAAGGCAGGGTGAAACTCCTAGAAAGGACGGTGAACACGATGAGGGATCAAATACGAAAGTCAGAGGTCGATCGCAATGAAGCGATCAAGGTGGTTCAACAGCTCCGGAAGGAGATCAAGGAGGTACTCCATAAAAAGGTTGAGGAGCTATGGGAAGAGGGTGGTAAGAGACTTAGGAAAGACCTTGAGGAAAAGTACGATCGCCGGTACAAGCTCCTGCATAGCCGAGCGGAATTGACGGACGAATTAGAAAGGCACAACTCAAGGAACACCCGAGAATGTCTCCATAAAAATTGTGAAATCCATTGAGGAGATCAAAAATTCCTGGTGAAGTCGTCCTCCTCACCAAGGACCATCCCCGACCGCTTGGTCCAAGACGAGCAAGAGTCTCATGATCAACTCCAAACCATTACAGTTTCCATGGGAAGCCCGCGGCAGTTGTGGGAGGATTTCACCCCAAGGAAAGGGAGCTTACTACCGTTGGTTCCATGAGCTAGGAATGCCCAGAGAGAAAATATTGGATCATTTACTCGAGATCAGTAAGATCGAGCTCCTCGGACGGTACGTGATATGGACCGAACCGATCGGAGCTCGCCACGATCCAAAGCATCACTGTAAGTACCACCAGGCCCCGGGTCATTCTACGAATGCTTGCCTCACCTTGAGAAATCATATCCAAGCGCTCATCGACGAAGGTGTCATCACCAAGCAAGGAGACAAATGGGTTTGAGGAGGAAATGTAAGGAGGTGGAACAAGGAAAGAAAGAATGTTAGGAGTGGCTTAGTGTCTAGGTTCTAGAGGATCCCCAAAGTCCGTTGTGGACATAGTCTTTTGTCTTTTTTTTTTTTTTTTTTTTTTTGCTTTCCAAAAGGCCCTGCGAGGCAAGAGTATGTAAAGAGCCACGGGGTTGGCCATGGTTGAGTCAATGAATGGTGGAATGGTCGAGTCAATGTAATCAATAGTCGAGTCTAAAGTTGTAAAAATTGAGTCTTTCGTGAAATGAAATGAATCATCTTTACTTCTATTCTCTCTAAACTTGAGGCATTATTTGAAAATTACATTAACTCTCGGAATCGCTTTGATTAATGTTTCCAAATGATTACTATGTCCCCAAAATGACGAGTTGACTCCCCAAACATAACAGTCAACAACGACTCATTAAAGGATGAATGGACCTAAACATAAAAGGGTGCTAAATTCAAACGATTAATCTTGATGTGAATGAATGTTGTGATCAATTGTCATGAAGAAAACCATTAATGGAAAATATTCCCCCATACACTCTCCTGATACACAACCCCATTCATATTTCTGAGATAAATCCCTGATACACGCCAAAGGCATCCCGAGATAGTGAAAAATTGAGGGCGTTGTTGCTCAACCACCAAGATTTAACCATGATCACGTGTGCGTAATCAGGCAAAGGGCTTCCCGGACTTTCAAAGTCATCCCAAAGTGACGGGCACACTGACAAGGAGATACAAAGGAGCTAATACCCGAAAAAGCGAGCTAGGGCTAGTGTTTTCCTCCTCCTAAAAAAAATAAAAAAAAAAATAAGAGAAAAGGAAGTAAAAAAAAAAAAATTGAAAGCATGGTTTAAAGGTTACATTATATAAATGTATAACCTTGGGGTAGTGTACCCGAGACTGTATCCGTGTATCACATGTTTTGTTAAAGTGTGGTAATTGTACATTTGTATAAGAGTTTGTAAGCCTTCGGGCTAAGTACTTTCGTTGTGAAAGTTGTTTGTACAGTTTGTTTGAAAGTTAAATGGAAGTCTTTGAACTTCGAGTGTGGATTTTGTTAAACTTTAAGAAAGTATATTTGAAAAAATTTCTAAAAGTGTTTTATGACGTCTTCCAATCGTGTCCCGAGCGTGGGGCCAAGTAGGACCATAGGTCTGGGGCGCGACAACGTCCTCTGAGACAGCAAAAGGAAACCAATCCCGGCAAAAGCTGCCCAAAGGCAGAACTACGGCGACCTGAGCTCCTCATATTGAGGGGAACGTAGGCAACCTTCGGGTCCGGTCATAGCGTAAAAATGAATCCATCGAACCTCGGCTCCTCCCCAAAATGACCCGGTTCTCTTCCTTGGTCCCGTGAATGACCAACCTCCCGGATAATGACTAATTCCTCCTAAACACACTTTGATCTTGCCATTGATCGAATCTGAATCTCAAATGATCACAACATTTATGCGCGTTAAGGCTAATTGCTTGAATTCTGACCTAATACTGAACAAGGTCCATTCGAGCAAACCGTTTTGATGGCATTAATTAAGGCTGATTTCGAATGCCTCAAAAGTCTTCTTTTCCACATCTTAGGAAAGAGCCAAACACGTGAATTTCTGTCCATAGGATTCCTTCCTCAGAAAAGGGACTCACTCCCGTAAATGCCTATGTGTGTCTATTGGTGTGAGCAAGCGTGATTTGCTCTTGTCCGTGTCAGAGTCAACTAGTGCTTTGTCTGTGTCAGAAGTCACCTAGGCCACTCCTAGAAAGAGAAGACGGTGGGAATGTGAGAAAGGGAAAAGTGATATGATTGGATGTTTAGGGAGAAGAAACCCATGAGAAGAGTGAACCGCATCCCGAAAAGGGAAGATGCACGCCCAAAGGGAAAGGGTGAACCCGAGGAATAATTCCCGGCAAGGCAAGATACTGGGGCTGGTAAGCCATGACTTTGAAACCGAGGAGTAGTTCCGGCAAGGCAACGCACTGGGGCTGGCAAGCCATAATCGTGTAACGGAAGGACCAATAAAGAGTCATGCTTGGGTAAAACGGTCTGATTCAAATAAGGTCTCCCGTCTGTCAAAATCCCTAAGAGTCCTAAAAAGTTTGGTCAAAAAGTCAACCATGCTTGTATGATCCGTACGGCTGGTTTTTCCATGTGAAAAAATTCATATCAGCAGCTTGTATCAGCTGATTTCCCACAAGTAAAACTCATTTTCACTTGTTCAAAAAACCTATCAGATACGTGTCAAGTCCAAATAATTGAGTCCAAACACGTTTCAGGAATCTCCGACGGTCCAGAAATGACCACGAAGCCCTCTCGAGGCCCAAGCTATGCATAAAGGGTGAATTTACAAATAAAAGGGACAACATTTTAAACAACCAAAGATAACAAATTTTCATACATTGTTTTTGAATAAACAAATCAAAAGAAAAATTGTTCAGGTTGGTGCATCCTAATCTAAGTCTGGATAAGGGTCCTCCGGAGGCAAATGAACCCTCTCCAAAGGACGAGGTAGGTACATGCTGGGGTCAAAGAAGAAAATGGACTCTGCCATGCTTGAGCCTTCACCCGAAGAGGATTGGCCCGGGAAAAAGGAAGGAGGAATCTGGGAATGAGGACCTGGATGTCTGGCTGGCAGGGGGTCCACACGCTCTAAAGCAAAATGGGCAAACGGGTCCGGAGCGATCGATATCGTGGGAGCCAAGATCACGGAGGCTTCCAAATCAACCCCACCTAAGGTATGGCGGCGAACGAAGGACGGTGGTAGCTCCACACTCGAGGACCGATGAAAAGGCCTCTCCCCACCACTCACCGAGTTTCTGCCCGGCGCAAACCTAGATTCAGTCCGAGGCCCCTTGGAAGAGCGCCCAACGAACCTCTTCAGCCACCTCTTGGCCCGTTTCATGAAGGAATGCCTCTCCAGCAAAGCTCGCGCAGCGACCTGCACATGAAAGTGAAACTGATCAGTGAAAAGGAACAGGGGTATGTGATAAGTGTGTGTAAAGAAAATGAATGGGAACATACCACTCCTCAGGAGCATCCTTTGGTGGGGCTCTCTCTCCTGCCATAGATGTGGCCACCATGTGGACCCAGCTATCTGAGTATATGTATGAGAAGTCCTGCCACATCAGTGAGCCACCCCAGAAGCTACTACCTGCGGCGATCTCAGCCTCCGGGCCACAAAGCGTCCGTATGGCTCAACAGTGATGAAGTGAGAGGCGTTTCGCCCCCATGAGATAGGGGTCTTCCCCTCGGTCGGCAACGAATATGGTGTTGGGAGGGTCAATAGGAGCCCTCTGCATTAGCCCGAGCCCGTGCTGCCAAAGCACCCTCTCTCCCAAATAGAAAACCTCTCCCTCAACCACAAAGTGAGAAAGGTGGGGCTATCGCTACGCATGAAACTGTCTCC
>JAOWBW010002210.1:0-34605 GCA_026119855.1 Campanula takesimana
AACCCTTGCCGTCCCTGGCAAGGTCAATCATTACCCAGATCCGTACCCCCGGGCTAGCTCGCAAGCCTTAAGGCCGGGGTTCCGCTCTGATACCATTTGTAACGACCTGAGCCCGCAGCCCGACCCGCCACATAAGCACCATACACTAGCCCACCAAGCATCTCCTCAATTGGGTGTCAACCACAGCCCATCACAGGCCTCCAAAAGTCCAATGGATGATTTGATGCTTAGTAGGAGTGTATGGGCCTTCCATATAGCACACTCAATTCCCACATATTTCCGTTGTGGGATGGGGGATATCACAGATACATCTTGATTACATGGGATACCTGTGAATATAATATATGACAGGGATCCTTGTTTTACATCTTCTACACCTTGTTTTACATCCTGATTATGATAATTTTTCTGAGCACTCTGGATATTTAACCGAGGTTGCTTCTTGATCATATGTGTTGGCGAGCATGTGAAGCGGATTCCTTGTGGCTATTGTATGAGTTTGCGATTTAGCGGAAATTCCATCAACACATTACTTAACATATGGGTAACTGCTTGTATGGATACTTGATTCTTGTCTTGAGCAACGAATACTTCTTGTGAAAGTTTCATGGGAAAGTCACGGTATCGAGCAGGTTATGTGAGAATAATACTCGCAGGTCAATTGATAATATGGTGTGGTATACCATATTATTGCTATTCTTGAGTTCTATTTGTTGATTATATATATTTTCGATCAGTAAAAATTCGAGGACGAATTTTCTTTAAGGAGGGAAGGATGTAACGCCCGTCCCTAATTCCTGTTAAATTCTTGACTTGCATAATTATATGCTATTTTAATTGAGTTAATTATTTAACTAATTGAGCAAGTTTAGGTCCTAAGTGTTCAAAGTTGGAACTTTAGGGTCATTTGTGAAAAATAAAGTTTAGGGACTAAAATGCTCAAATAAAAACTTGAAGGGCTTTTGTTAAAGTTGAAACATGAGGGGCCTAGTTGCAATTCTTGAAACTTGCAAAGGATAAAATTGTGTTTGCCTCTTCCTGGGATCATTGTTTCCCAAAATTCTCGTACGTTCTTCCTCTGTCTCAGAAAGAAAGTTAGGGTTTACCCTATTCTCGATCCCTCTTGCTTAATTATGCATCTGTTCGAAAATCCGACTCCGAATAAATGATCAGGGCGATGAGTAGAGCATTCCTGCCGAACAGAAATTAGTTTGGGTAAATTTGATTTCGGACTAGGTAAGTCACTAGATCCCCACTTGCTTGTAATAACATGCCTATGTGTTTTCTTGATACTTGTACTTGTTAATTTCGTGATTGGAATGAATTCGGTGATACTTGTAAATTTGGAACGAAGGGAGTATTAGTATGAATTACAAAGCATGAAATTGACTTGAAAGACATGTTTAGGCATGTTAAAATGTTCCTCGTGAGTGTTAGAAAATTTATACTCCTACTCGTGAGACGGTAAAATATTAACTTGATTTAAATGTTATTAGAAAAATTGTACCATATTTGTGGTACGGTGAAATGAATGAAAGTATCCCTAAATGTTTATACAAGTATATTAGAAAAATTATACTTATACTTTTGGACGGTGAAATATTAAATGGAATAAAAGAAAATTATCATATTATTTGTGGGACGGCAAAGAAATGTTTTGAACTTGTTTGTATTTCCTGGGTGTGCTAAGTACTCCTAGGTAGTGTATAAGTATAGTAAATGTATACTCCTACGCTTGGGACGGAGAATTATTCAACCAGGAAAAGAAATGAGCATTGGCCGGAAATGTGCAGTGTGCGACCGCACAAAATTTATTGGGCGACCGCCAATCTTTTCTAAATGTTTTCAAAGGATTCACCTGCTAGTGTGCGGCCGCCCGGTCCATTTTGAGCGCCCGCCCGGGTGTCCTGAAAAATAAAAAGTTTGTTTAAAGTTTGTATAAGTTGGAAGTAACCCTAGTTAAGGTATATAGCCTTAATATAAGATGTCCTAGCAAGTGTTGTGACACCTTAGGGGCATCAAAACTTGGTCTTAAACATGATTACTCATTAAATTAAAATGAGAACTTGAATATCAAGTAATACTCTTTTAATGTCTTGAAAGTGCTATGAACAAGCACTATGTGTTTATATGTGTCTTGATTCCATGTTGTGTACCTTAGGGCCACTAGAACAATATCTTGAGCTTGAACATCCAAAGTATAGGATTAAGAACTTGTAAGTATAAGATACGTAACTCTTCTACTTAGCTTTAACTTGAAGTATAAGACAATTAAATCTTGTACATGACTTGAATATCCAAAGATTGGAATAATAACTTGAGTATAAGATAATTAATTCTTTTATATGTCTTGAACATCCAAAGAATTGGATTGAGAACTTGAATGTAAGATGATAAAATCTTGTACATGCCTTGGAACCAATACATGTGTATGGTAATGAACTTGAAAGTGCTATGAACAAGCACTAACGTGTTAGAACTATCATTGGTGTGTATGTGCAAATCTTGCATATAGCTACTTGATAGAATGTGGCTTTTGATTACTTGATATATGGTATGAACAACCAAAGAATTGGATTGTGGAACTAGATAGAGAATGAACAACTCTAAGACATACTTGAATCTAATACGTGTGTACTGAAAGTGCTATGAACAAGCACTAATGTGCTAGTACTTGGTTTTAGTCGTGCATATACTCAATGAAGTATATAAAGTATAAAGAAATTATCTTGTTCTTGAGATGAGTTCCTAAAGAAAGAGGGACTAGTGTAATATGAAGATAATTCATAAAACAATGATTATAGAACACAATATGTGTTAGAAAATGTATTTGATTATTATATACGCGAAATATGATTGTGACTAGGTACAATACGACCTATTCGACTACGTGCTTAGAGTCTAAGATGTTGGGCTCTACTTGAAAGTAAGGGTATCGTGATAAACACATTAGTGTGTTAAAGGTTATATGAATATGTACGTGCAAATATGGCATATGACAAAGTGACATGAAATGACATACCCTACTACTTGGTTGGGGTCTGTTATTAATAGACTCTAATTTGGATTGATTGTGTTACGTGGACACATTACGTGCCATTGTTACTGATTTGTATTCGCAATTATTGCGTGCGTGTACTTGTATTTGGTGAGCACATGATTACATGGTTCTTGAAGAGCTAGTCCACTACTTTTGGACTTAGTTCTATACTCTCGTAGTTCAACTAAATACCTACTTGTGCATTCTTGTGTGAGTCCAGCTGGTCACCTTGCTTGCTCGGAGATGTATAGGTTCACGCTTATCATGAGGCTGGGGCCAAAGTGATAATCGGGTGCCTATGTATCTGCGCTTGACCCCTTACTACAGGCCATAGTAAATGCATAGCTTCCATTATTAGAGCAATACGCCTGATAAAAGTGAATGCTAAACTCGTGAACACCTCGTGAATCTTGTTCTTGTTAGTGACACTGGTTACCAGGTCCTATTGTGTACTGCACAGTAGCAACTTGATTGATCGTGATTTGTCAACTTCAATAAGCAACGACAACAATGGTTTACTTGGTAGGAATAAGGTTGGAATATCCTTTGTAACGTGTTAGTTTAGCCTTATGTGTTAGCTACTTGATGAGTTGGCTTAGCCTCTCATATCCTTGTTACTTGATGACATCTTGAGCATGATTACTTGATAATCTTCTTGATTTGCATGATTACATGATAACATGCTATGTACTTGTATCTAGTAACTTACTGAGATTTATCTCACCCCGTTCCTTGTTTATTTGTTTCCCTCCCCCCCCCAAGAAAGCAAGTGGTAATACGTTGTGAGGCTTGACTTAGCAGGGACCTACATGGCAGGCTGTTCTTATTTGGGGATTGTTAACCTTTCCAGTTTGGTGAGGACGATCTGGTATTAGTTGTTTAGACTCAGTATATTGGGTAGACTTGTATAGTTTTTGTAATGCCAGCGTATGTGCTAGGCATGTTTTCCGCTGTGTACAACCATTTGGTTTAAATTTCTTGGTATAGAACTCGTTGTGAGCTATCTTATCTCGTTCCTCTTGAGTATATATATGATGTCAGTTTGATATAAGCAGATGTCATTCAGTTTCTCGATTTTTATTAGTCACGCGCACCAGGTTCGAGGTTCTATTAGGGAATCCCAGGACTTGGGGGCGTGTCAGGTTGGTATCAGAGCTATGGTTTAGCTCTAATCCTGGATAGGGTCTATGGCCTAGGTTGGGTTAGTCGTGGGTGTGCTACCGACGTCGAGTGCTTCGTTACTTGTTGTTATACCAGGCATAGGTGTTGATAGTGTTGATCTAGTGGGAATAAGATGGTTTGAGAATCGAGAGCGCGAGTCTTTAAAGACTTAAGCATATCTATCTTGTGCAGTGGACATTGTTTCGTGCTATATGCTTGCTTGTCCTCATTTCTTGATTTACGTGAAAGTGTATTCTCTAGTAAGAGACTACATGATTGATATCGTTATTTATAAAAGCTTGATAGAAGTGTGGGTGATTACACCCTATACGTTATATGTTAACTTGGTCATGTTACCTATTTGGGACATTGATGTGATACGTGTTATGGCTTGGCTTTTACGTGTTATGATTTGGCTTTCTATATGTTATGCCATTCTTGTTTTCCACAATAGATGGTGAATATTTTTATGCTAGTATGCTTGACTATTTATATGAGCACTGTCGCGACCCCGGAACCCCGCGGGCCCGAGACCGCGAGCTGGACGTCGACTCTAACAATAAACTCCAAAATACCGAAGTTAAAAATTCCATTTGATACAAAAAGGGGTGATCCAAAGTTTTACGAATCAAGTTTGATAAAAGCCAAATACTACTATCATAAACTTCCACAAGTTTATGCCCAACAAGTAAAAATATACAATTCTTACAGACGTCATTGTTTGGTACTACTACCCAAAATGGTTACACATTTACATAATGGAAACCAACCTATATTAACCTTCCCCAAAAGAACAGATCCACACTCGACGTCCTCTATCTCGTGATCAGCGAGACTAATCCTTAGCACCTGAGGGGGGGGGTTAAGGAAAAACAAAGATAAAAAGAAAAGGGTGAGATAAATCTCAATAAGTTACTAATGCAACTACATGACATGCTATGATGCAATAAGCAATAAGCAATGATAAATATCACATAGCACATAGCAATTATCATATAACAGATAGCAGCGGAAATAAACACATAACAAAGGATATAGCCAAGGTTTTCCAAACCGGAACATCCAAATAAAGGATCGCTGCGCAGCTTCAATAATCAACCAATCATCATCTTCATAATAGCATGAAAGCCGAAGAGAAAACCCCGGTACCGGAACCAATACCAAAGAAGTGTCACAAGGGACGGGAGACATGCCACAAAGTCATGCTCCAAGAAATAGCTAAAATGCACACAAAGGAGCTAGCTCTTCTCACATCCAAGGCCAATCTGGAGGAGGGTAATAATTGGGCAAAACAATGGTCAACATCATAATGGACTTGGCTGTGCCATCATAATATTTCGCATCTCCCGAAACACACACACAATGCCAGCTGGGCTTCCAAATAAATGCTAAGTAATGAATACTAGCTTAATTAAACAACTTAAGGTTCCAAAGTAGGGAACCATACCAAGAAGGCACCAAGAAAGTGAAATGAACCAACAACACACAATTAAAGTGTTCCAACAATCTTAACAATGATAACACAATTCCCATATCACATTTGACCACAAAGGATCCAATTAATTCGAGCACTCTACCAAATTTACTTACTCATATCGAAGAGCTTAAGGAGAGCTTTAAAACGGTAATTTATACGCCTAAAACGGAGTTCGCATGAACCCAATACGACTCTCGAAAGATTGGACCAAAAGGGGAATAAATTCATAACAGGGGAGGGGGGTGCGCTCGCCTCCTAAGGGAGGGATGCGCGCGCCTCCTAGATCAGAAGGGGAATCAAGTTGGGAGAAGGAGAGGGTGCGCGCGCTTCAAATAATGGGTGCGTGCGCCTCCATCCGACAGAAGCACAATTGATTAAGGATGGCATAAGAGTGCGCGCGCCTCCTAAGGGAGGGATGCGCGCGCCTCCTTGCCCGGAAGGGCGATTTCCGGCCAAAAGTTATGGGTTTCCACCATTAACTACCCCAAATCCAATACACACCAATTCTTTACCATTTCTAACACTACCAAGAAGGGAACTAAGGTACCTACACCATTTTGAGGCCAAAATAACTCCAATCAACATCAACTAAAGACCTCACTCAAGGGTGATTCAAATACCCAAGATTTCACAAAAATGAACAAAATGCAAATCACTCCCAAATCCACCCAAGATGCAATAAATGGCATTCATAACATCAAATAAACATGGAGTAGCATTTCTAGCATAAAATAGGGGGAAAAGCAACTTACCCGGATTTCTCAAAGTTGACGGAATTCAAATCTTTTTGGCTTCCTACGATCCTATCGACGATCTAAACAATGTTCCGTTTTAAGAAATGAGAGAAGATGAGAGGAAGAAGGAGAAAATTAAGAGAGAAAGAAGAGAGAAAAAGCTTACCTCAAGCTAGAGAGAGAGGGAGAGAGTGGCTGGGAATGGAGAATGGGGTGGAGTGTAAGAATGGTGAGGGAGGTGAGGGGAGTAGGGGGAAATAAGGGAATTATTCAAAAACTTGCACTTAGGCCCCCTCTCTCACACTACACTCAATACTACACTCCCTACTAACAACTAAGACTCAACACTTCCACACTAGCCCAAATAACTCGAATAAAATGCTAGGCACAAATATTATAACACATAAAATGCACACATAATTATTTAAATAAATAATACTTTAAATAAATAACGAAGTAAATAATTAAATAAAAATCCTTTATTACTTAATAAAATAGAGCCTATATTTCGGGTCGTGACAAGCACGATATAATTATGCATAATATTCATGTTCTGCATTGAAAGCTCGAAAATGATTATCAAGGTTGTGCTGAATATTTAGCATATGTGGTTGATGGAAGAATGTCTACACCAAAATTGAAGGATGTATCCATTCTTTATGAGATCTCAGATATAATTTCTACTGAGTAGTACATGATACATGATGAGAACCTTGAGTTATCTTGAGTTGTTACGGTACAAATATAGTGCTGATATCTAAATCAATGTTCATGACATCGGTTGAGTAAAAGAGTTGAAGATTCAACTTGAGGAATTTCTTGATAGAGGATTCACCCGGCTTAGTATATCTGCGTGGGGTGTATCTGTATTGATTGGCATGAAGAGATATGGTACTTTGCGATTTTATATTTAATGTAAAGTGTTCTGCTAGGTGGCTATAATGTACCAGTACTTGGTATCGTGTATGGATGAATTAGTTGATCCCTGAAGTTAATCAGTGGTCTATTCAGTGTTTGATTGATAAGTGGCTACCATTAGTTGGAAACTTAACTATGAGGATATACTGAAGACATCTTCTTATATCAGGTATGCTCGTTATGAATTCGTGATTATGCTATTTCGATTGATATGTGATCTAGCAGTATTGATGGATTTGATGAATGGTATCTTCAAACCATTATTTGATTTCTTTGCGATGAATTGATTAATGACCTGTTGGTGTATACAAAATCGCAGACTGAGAATTGATAGTATTGAAATTTCTTGAGAGAAACAATCGTTTCCAAAAACTAGTAAGAGATAGAGGATCTATTACATTGAAGTGGATGCCTGAAGTAAGTATCTTTGTTGACCTATATAAGTGGAAACAACCGAGGTACGCATGTTCTTGAGATTTTCGTGATCTTGTTAGAGATTCATTAATGAATTTCGAAGGTAGCTCAATTATTAACTATTTAACACAGAAAGCTACACTTTCCGATAGATTGATAAACATGAAGCCAATTTTTAAATATTGAAATGATGGATGACCACAACTTCAGTGTTTGACCTTGCCTAGTGGATTCGACTAGTATGATGGTTATTTGGGGGATATGACCAGGGTTACTATTTTCTCGTGTATGTGTCAAGATTCACTAATATAGTGGATATGATAAATTCATTATGCATAGTGAAGCTTGAACAAGATATAAAACGTGTGTTAATTCAAAATGGTAACGTGCTTGTATATGCTTCGAGGAGATTAAATTTTTATGAATAGAATAATTCTGCTCATGACTTGAAACTGATTGTGATCCTACGGCTATTGTATTTGGCGGATTCATTGAACATAATGACTTGTATTTCATGATTGATGATACTGAATTGGAAGAAAATTTCTGAGTATTCAACTAAATCCTTGAATTGCGATTATTTGAAAGCAGAATATCAGAGATCGTTTGATTTGTTATAATCCTTCGAGATTTGTGAATATATGAATATATTGCGATGGATTTCGTGGAAGTATTATCATTTAATAGATAAGTCCCGATGATATTGGTTATAGTGGATTGATTAATCAAATCTGCTTGACTTTATGTGTTGTGATGTTATGATCGATACATCTTGATTACATGGGATACCTGTGGATATAATATATGACAGGGATTTTTTTTTACATCTTGTTCTACACCTTGTTTTACATCCTGATTATGATAATTTTTCTGAGCACTCTGGATATTTAACCGAGGTTGCTTCTTGATCATATGTTGCGAGCATGTGAAGCGGATTCCTTGTGGCTATTGTATGAGTTTGCGATTTAGCGGAAATTCCATCACACGAATTACTTAGCATATGGGTAACTGCTTGTATGGATACTTGATTCTTGTCTTGAGCACGAATACTTCTTGTGAAAGTTTCATGGGAAAGTCACGGTATCGAGCAGGTTATGTGAGAATAATACTCGCAGGTAATTGATAATATGGTGTGGTATACCATATTATTGCTATTCTTGAGTTCTATTTGTTGATTATATATAATTTCGATCAGTAAAATTCGAGGACGAATTTTCTTTAAGGAGGGGAGGATGTAACGCCCGTCCTAATTCCTGTTAAATTCTTGACTTGCATAATTATATGCTATTTTAATTGAGTTAATTATTTAACTAATTGAGCAAGTTTAGGTCCTAAGTGTTCAAAGTTGGAACTTTAGGGTCATTTGTGAAAAATAAAGTTTAGGGACTAAAATGCTCAAATAAAAACTTGAAGGGCCTTTTGTTAAAGTTGAAACATGAGGGGCCTAGTTGCAATTCTTGAAACTTGCAAAGGATAAAATTGTGTTTGCCTCTTCCTGGGATCATTGTTTCCCCAAAATTCTCGTACGTACTTCCTCTGTCTCAGAAAGAAAGTTAGGGTTTACCCTATTCTCGATCCCTCTTGCTTAATTATGCCTCTGTTCGAAAATCCGACTCCGAATAAATGATCAGGGCGATGAGTAGAGCATTTCCTGCCGAACAGAAATTAGTTTGGGTAAATTTGATTTCGGACTAGGTAAGTCACTAGATCCCACTTGCTTGTAATAACATGCCTATGTGTTATTCTTGATACTTGTACTTGTTAATTTCGTGATTTGAATGAATTCGGTGATACTTGTAAATTTGGAACGAAGGGAGTATTAGTATGAATTACAAAGCATGAAATTGACTTGAAAGACATGTTTAGGCATGTTAAAATGTTCCTCGTGAGTGTTAGAAAATTTATACTCCTACTCGTGAGACGGTAAAATATTAACTTGATTTAAATGTTATTAGAAAAATTGTACCATTATTTGTGGTACGGTGAAATTAATGAAAGTATCCCTAAATGTTTATACAAGTATATTAGAAAAATTATACTTATACTTTTGGGACGGTGAAATATTTAAATGGAATAAAAGAAAATTATCATATTATTTGTGGGACGGCAAAAGAAATGTTTTTGAACTTGTTTGTATTTCCTGGGTGTGCTAAGTACTCCTAGGTAGTGTATAAGTATTAGTAAAAGTATACTCCTACGCTTGGGACGGAGAATTATTCAACCTGGAAAAGAAATGAGCATTGGCCGGAAATGTGCAGTGTGCGACCGCACAAAATTTATTGGGCGACCGCCCGTCTTTCTGAAATGTTTTCAAAGGATTCACCTGCTAGTGTACGGCCGCCCGGTCCATTTTGAGCGCCCGCCTGGGTGCCCTGAAAAATAAAAAGTTTTGTTTAAAGTTTGTATAAGTTGGAAGTAACCCTAGTTAAGGTATATAGCCTTAATATAAGATGTCGTAGCAAGTGTTGTGACACCTTAGGGGCATCAGAACTTGGTCTTAAACATGATTACTCATTAAATTAAAATTAGAACTTGAATATCAAAGTAATACTCTTTTAATTGTCTTGAAAGTGCTATGAACAAGCACTAATGTGTTATATGTGTCTTGATTCCAATGTTGTGTACCTTAGTGCCACTAGAAGAATATCTTGAGCTTGAACATCCAAAGTATAGGATTAAGAACTTGTAAGTATAAGATATGTAACTCTTCTACTTAGCTTTAACTTGAAGTATAAGACAATTAAATCTTGTACATGACTTGAATATCCAAAGATTGGAATAATAACTTGAGTATAAGATAATTAATTCTTGTACATGTCTTGAACATCCAAAGAATTGGATTGAGAACTTGAATCTAAGATGATAAAATCTTGTACATGCCTTGAAACCAATACATGTGTATGGTAATGAACTTGAAAGTGCTATGAACAAGCACTAACGTGTTAGAACTATCATTGGTGTGTATGTGTAAATCTTGCATATAGCTACTTGATAGAATGTGGCTTTTGATTACTTGATATATGGTATGAACAACCAAAGAATTGGATTGTGGAACTAGATAGAGAATGAACAACTCTAAAACATACTTGAATCTAATATGTGTGTACTGAAAGTGCTATGAACAAGCACTAATGTGCTAGTACTTGGTTTTAGTCGTGCATATACTCAATGAAGTATATAAAGTATAAAGAAGATATCTTGTTCTTGAGATGAGTTCCTAAAGAAAGAGGGACGAGTGTAATATGAAGATAATTCATAATACAATGATTATAGAACACAATATGTGTCGGAAAATGTATTCGATTATTATATACGCGAAATATGATTGTGACTAGGTACACTACGACCTATTCGACTACGCGCTTAAAGTCTAAGATGTTGGGCTCTACTTGAAAGTAAGGGTATCGTGATAAACACATTAGTGTGTTAAAGGTTATATGAATATGTACGTGCAAATATGGCATATGACAAAGTGACATGAAATGACATACCCTACTACTTGGTTGGGATCTGTTATTAATAGACTCTAATTTGGCTTGATTTTGTTACGTGGACACATTACGTGCCATTGTTATACTGATTTGTATTCGCAATTATTGCGTGCGTGTACTTGTATTTGGTGAGCACATGATTACATGGTTCCTGAAGAGCTAGTCCACTACTTTTGGACTTAGTTCTATACTCTCGTAGTTCAAGTAAATACCTACTTGTGCATTCTTGTGTGAGTCCAGCTGGTCACCTTGCTTGCTCGGAGATGTATAGGTTCACGCTTATCATGAGGCTGGGGCCAAAGTGATAATCGGGTGCCTATGTATCTGCGCTTGACCCCTTACTACAGGCCATAGTAAGGGCATAGCTTCCTTTATTAGAGCAATACGCCTGATAAAAGTGAATGCTAAACTCGTGAACAACTCGTGAATCTTGTTCTTGTTAGTGACACTGGTTACCAGGTCCTATTGTGTACTGCACAGCAGCAACTTGATTGATCGTGATTTGTCAACTTCAATAAGCAACGACAACAATGGTTTACTTGGGAGGAATAAGGTTGGAATATCCTTTGTAACATGTTAGTTTAGCCTTATGTGTTAGCTACTTGATGAGTTGGCTTAGCCTCTCATATCCTTGTTACTTGATGACATCTTGAGCATGATTACTTGATAATCTTCTTGATTTGCATGATTATATGATAACATGCTATGTACTTGTATCTAGTAACTTACTGAGATTTATCTCACTCCGTTCCTTGTTTATTTGTTTCTGTCCCCCCCTCCCCAAGAAAGTAAGTGGTAATACGTTATGAGGCTTGACTTAGCAGGGGCCTACTTGGCAGGTTGTTCTTGTTTAGGGATTGTTAACCTTTCCAGTTTGGTGAGGACGATCTGGTATTAGTTGTTTAGTGTCGCGACCCCGAACCCCGCGGCCCGAGATCGCGAGCTGGACGTCGACTTAAAACCCAAACTCTGAAATATAGAAGTTAAAATTTCCATTTTGAAACAAAAGATGATAACACAAATTTTTACAGTTCCAAGTTTAAATCAAGAAAGTACATCTAACATAAGCTCCACCGCTTATACCCAAAAGAATAAAATATACAATTCTTAATGACGTCAGTAATGGTAAAACTATCCCCAAAAAGGTTATACATTTAAATAATGTAAACCGATCCATAACAACCTGCCCCAATATCTCAAACCTCTCGACGTCCTCCTCGATCCGCGAATCCTAATCCTTTTCCTCCTGGGGGGGGGTTAAGGAAAACAATTTGAAACAAGAAACGGGGTGAGATAAAATCTCAGTAAGTTACTAATGCAACTACATGCCATGCTATTATGCAATAACCAATAATAATAATCTTACGTAGCACATAGCAAATAACAATTAACAGATAGCAGCGGAAATAAACAAGTAACAAAGGATACTGAACCAAGGTTTCCCAAAAGGGTGAATCGATCTGATCAATATTAACAGAACCGCATCAAAGAGCAGCTATAATAAACAGCATCAAGAGCTAAAGAAGCCGGTTCAGAAACCGAATATCCAATAACCAATCACCGATAACCCATCGACCATAGCAGCATAACCAGCTGGAGAGAACCTCGGTAGCATAACAACTGAAGAGGACCCCGGTCAGAACCAACCAACAACCAATAATCGATGAACGATAACGGGAACGGGGTACATGACACGAAGTCATTACCCAAACTCTATAATACTCACCAAAGGGAGTTCAATATCATCCCAACTATGGCCAGTAGAAGGGAACGGGAACGAGTGAAGAACATTATAAAGGACTTGGTTCAGGAGCCATTATAATCCTCTCACTAAACATCATGTTAACAAAGTACCAGCTGGACTTCCAAATAAATGCTAAGTAATAAATACTAGCTTAATTAAACAACTTAGGGTTCCAAAGTAGGGAACCACACCAATTAAATCACCATAAAGATGCAACGGGTACTCATGAAGAGTTCAACAACAACGAACACAAGAAGTTTCTCATAAAAAAGCACAACAACGATAAACGGTATTGCTCATAAGGAGCTCAACAACAATGATTATTAGAATACGATAATTCCATAAAGAGGAACCATACCAGATACATTTCAAAGATGATACCATAAGTTACTCATAAGGAACACAACCCAAACGGTCGCTCACAAATAGTACAACGACTACAACCCAAAATTATCCTAAATGTTTACTCATAAGGATGTACTAGGACTATGAACTCAACCATCTCATCACACCTGAAATTCCAAAGTAGGAATCAGAATGAATACACTTTAAGGTTAATCAAACCGTAAGTACCCAAACGAATCCAAAATGTTACCCTTATTAGAACATGAATACGACCGGACTAAACTCTACATTTTAGTGTTCAACAACAACCCTCTAGGTACTATGGAACATCTCCTAAAACCTAGACCAAGTCCTACTCGAAAATCAATTCGATTGGAACAACCACGAACACGTCATAAGATGCCCAAACACCCAATAAAATCCCGAAGTATAAAACTTATAACTTAACTGAAAAACCTATACCATCTTGTATTTCTCGAAGAGAGCTTCGAAACGATAGTTTACACGCCTAAAACGGAGTCCGGATGAGAAAGTTATGGCCTCCGGAAGATCGAACGAAAAACGGACAAACTGGAAAAAGGAGGGATGCGCGCGCCTCCAAAAAAAGTGATGCGCGCGCCTCCTAAGGTCAGAAAGCTGCGATTTCGAAGCAAAAAAGGGTGCGCGCGCCTCCCAAAACATGGTGCGCGCGCCTCCTTGCCCGGAGGGACGAAATCCGGCCAAAATCTGGGTTTTTATCAATTTTTCTTACCCATTTCATATTACAACCAAAATCAAACATAATCAACCTTCCACCAAGCATAAAGATGAACCCAAAACTACTTCTAACTAGAATGGGGACTCAAATAATACCATTCATCAACCAAGATCAAGATTCAAACCCAACATTCCTAAAATCACCATTTTTGACCAAAACTCAAAATAAATTCCAAATAAATTCCAAATTCAACCAAACTTCAAATATAACACATCAAGTATAATATAAACATGATATGAACACTTTAGCATAAAAATGGGGGAAAAGCAACTTACCCGGATTTTCTCAAAGGTGACGGAACTCGAAATTTCTTGGCTTCCTACGATCCTATCGACGATCTAAACATGATTCATGTTTTAAGAAATGAGAAATAATGAGAGGAAGATGATGGAAATGAAGAGAGAAGTGAGAGGAAGAAAAACTTACCCAATGAGCTAGAGAGAGAGAGAAATGGCTGGAAAGTGAATGGGGTGAGGGAGAAATAGAGGGAGTAGGGAGAAGATGATTAAAACTAAACTTACACTTAGACCCCTCCCTTACTACTACTCTCTACAAACAAACTCCCCACTAACAAATAAGACTCAACACTTCTACATTAGCACAAATGACCCAAATAAAATGCTAGTCATAATTTATTATGACACATAAAGTGCACACATAAATATTTAAATAAATAATAATTTAAATAAATAAATAAGCAATTAAATAAATAATAATTATTTATTACTAATAAAATAGAGCCTAGTTTTCGGGTCGTGACATTTAGACTCAGTATATTGGGTAGACTTGTATAGTTTTTGTAATGCCAGCGTATGTGCTAGGCATGTTTTCCGCTGTTTACAACCATTTGGTTTAAATTTCTTTGTATAGAACTCGTTGTGAGCTATCTTAGCTCGTTCCTCTTGAGTATATATATGATGTCAGTTTGATATAAGCAAATGTCATTCAGTTTCTCATTTTTTGTTAGTCACGTGCACCAGGTTCGAGGTTCTATTAGGGAATCCCAGGACTTGGGGGCGTGCCAGTGCTCTTTATGAGTAACTTGTGAGTATCATCTTTAGGATGTGTTTGTTATGTGCCTTATCTTGGAGTCATCATGTTTTAATGGTCAATGTTGTTGGGCTCTCTATGAGCAATCTTGTTTATCATTGTTGGACTCTTTTATGGGAAACTTCTTGTGTTCATTATTGTTGAACTCTTCATGAGTAATCGTTTGCATCTTTATGGTGATTAATTGGTATGGTTCCCTACTTTGGAATCATTAATTGTTTACCGAGCTAGTGTTATTTCTTAGCGTTTATTTGAAAGTCCAGCCGGTATTTGTGGTTGTGTCGGGCGATGGGGAAGATTATAATGGCAACGAGCCGAGTCCATTATAATGTGATCCATTGTTTTGCCCTTATTTTCCTCTTTCAGATTGGCCTTAGTTGGGATGAGCTAGCTTCCTTCGGAAGTAGTCTAGCTAACTTTTTGGATTTTGACTTTGTGTCATCTCCCCTGTCCTTTGTGACATGTTACATTGTTATGGTTCCGGTACCGGGCTTGTCATCTTCAGCTGTTTATGCTACTATGAAGATGGTTTGATGGGTTGATTGATTGATTGGTCGGTTCTGACCGGGGTTCTCTTCAGTTGTTATGCTGCTATTGTTGATTGGTTGATCGGTTGAAGCTACGCAGCGATTGTTCTACCAGTTTGGTGAAACCTTGGCTCGATATCCTTTGTAACGTGTTTATTTCAGCTTTATGTGCTGCATGATGAGCTGGTCGTTATTTCCAACCGGTATGGGACGGTTGGCGATAGGGAGCCTCTCATTTGTTGTTATGTGATTGTACATTATGAATGCTTATTGTTATATTACTGTTCATGACAGCATGGCACTTAGATGCATTTAGTAGCTTACTGAGATTTTATCTCACCCCGTTTCTTTTTATCTTTGTTGTTTTCCTTAACCCCCCCCAAGGAAAGCAAGTGGTAGCGTTGTGAGGTCCGTTGTAGCGGGAATCTTCTGAGCAGGTTGACCTCTTTTGGGGCAGTTTCTCTTCGGAGCCTTTATGTATTTTGTTGTGAGATCGAGGTAGTATAGTGTTGTGTAAATACTGTTATCCGTTGAGTTTTTATATTATTAGTTGTTCTTGCTTTCGCACTTGTAGATTGTCTCCGAGTTGAAATCTCGTGAGGTGTTGTTTAATGGTATTGGTTTATAGTAGAATTCACGCGCCCGGTTTGGTATTTTGCATTTTGGAGATGTACATTATGTAAATTTTATGTTTATGGATTTTAGAATTTTTCCGGGGCGTAACAGTTGGTATCAGAGCAATGGTTTTAGATCTTGAAGGAGAATAAGAAGTCTGATATTGAATAGGTTTCAATACTTGGGTGTTATAACTTTGAGCGGTTTAGGAAACTAAGTTTTCTTGAAAGATGAGGTTAAGGTAGAAGTTGGTTGAGTTATGAGTCGTGATATTGACGTCGAGTGTTTCTTCTCTTGTGGTATATCAAGTATAGGATTGGTGTCAATAGTGTTGGTTCCATTGGGGTTAGTTGGTTTGGGAATCGAGAGTGCGAGTTTTGAAGGCTTGGGCATATCTATTTCGTAAAGTGGACAGCGTTTCGTGCTATGTTCGCATGTTTGTTATCATTCATGGATTCATGTTGAGGTGTATTCTCGAATGGTGGACTACGTGATTGCTGCTGGTATGTATAGGGTGATTTAGTTATGTCACCTATGCGGGATATTGATGAGTTAAGTGGTATGGTTTAGCTTTCTATATGCTACGAATTTCTTGTGTGCCATCGACAGGTGGAGAATATTTCTATATTGGTATGTTTGACTTTGTTTAGAAGCATACTAGGTATATATATATAATGTTCAGGTTCTATGTTGAAAATCAGAAAATCTTTATTATAAGGTTGTGCTGGGAATTTAGCTTATTCATTTGGCAATATTAATTTTGATATATTAGGTATAATTTATATTGGGTGCAATATGTCGCTTGACCGATAGAGAACTTGGGTTATTTGATGAGTTAAGATAAGCTACAATACTGATAGGTGAATCAGTGAACATATAGTATCGATTGGGTTAATAGAGTTAAAGATTCAATTTGAGAATTTCTTGATAGGAGATTTTTCTTTACTTTTAGTACATCTACGTGAGTGCATCGGAATTGTTTAGTATGAGGAAATACTTAATTTATTATGGGTCATATTAAGAAGTTGAGTTATGATACTTTTGGGATCATTTTAATACATGACTGGAGTTGAGTTAAAGCAATGCGAGTTATGAGTATATTGTGGAAGTTATAATCATTAATGATGGTGAGCGCGTTAAGTTGAAAGGACTAGACATATTTAGAGAAGGTGAGAATTCCTCGAACAATATTAAAGGCATTTTGGGTTTTAGTGAACAGTTGTCACATGGTTCTGAATCTTTTCTTAGTGGCGTCCTCGTTTGGATTAAGGATTTGTAAAGGAAATTGAGTATAGATACTTTGGCATATTAAAGGATACTATGGTTCTGTATTGGGACGGAGCGGTTTATTGAATATTTCGGATTATTATTGATCATTTGTAAGATCTTTTAGAGTTGTAAGTTGTAATATATTTTTACTTATGAAAATAAAGATTGTGAAAATTTCGGATCGTTACAGTTGCTACTTTAATGGTAATCCTTAGAGATATAGTCACGCGGTGAACATTTGGAGGATGGGAAGTTTCTTTAGCTTTTCATAGTTTAAGAAGTTGAGTAAGCTCGAGATGGTTTAATGTTTTGAATTTCTGGGAAGTAATATTAAGTATACGATTATCTAATGGAAGTATCTTTACAGTATAATTAGGGTTGTGAATAAGACAAGTTTGTAGTATCTCGAGAATTATGTTTAAGAGAAATTTGGATTCTTCAATTTTGGCCTTGGGTATGGATTTTAGTTAGGAGTGAAGATAGTGATTGAAGAAGGTTCGGTACGAGAGATTACTATGTTGTAAGCATTATTTAAGTTCACTATATGATGGGTTAAAGTGGATAATTGGGAAATTCGGGAAGAGACGGAACTAAAGTAGCCGTGGCTATTGGATCATTCGGGTAAGTATTCAAAAATTCGGGTTAATAAATAGATCTATCTATGACTAGGGATTGATTGTGGTTTTATTGATATCGCCTTAGCAAATTATAGTTGTTTTTATGGGACCAATTTTAGAAATGATGTTAATGGGTTATCAATGTTGGATAGTTATATGTTCTTCGAAAGATAAATGTGAGTTAATACAAGTAGGTTGAGAAATACAAAGATTATGACTGTATTATGTTTTATATCATGTGGAAGTGAGTGTGGTAGTGGAATCTCATTTGATCGGATAGTTGATGACGGTAAATTTTTGAGTATATCATTGAGTCATTGGGTGACAATAATCGTTAGCCCTATTCCTTCTCTTATTTGTTCGGGTAGTAGTATGATTACTTGGGATGATATCTAGATCGTCAATGCGTACGGATGAACCGGAAAAGTAAAACTTATGGATGTTGATGATTTAAGGGTTGATGGCGAGCGTAATGCTAATTAGGATCAAATCAGCTATGTCTCATAATTGGTGAACAAGTGATAGTCTTGAGAATGTGAAATTCGGGATGAAAGAGGAAGTTAACTTTAGGATGTTTGATATGAATATGCTTGAGATATGTATGTGTTCAATATGTGTGGGTTTATTCGAGTCATGGAATCGATGTCTGAAATCTTTAATAGGTACTTGATTTGGGGTTATGAGTGCTATATGAGAATCGATATTTTGTAGCCTCGTTGTGGTTGCGTGTGATGATTTTTGATAAGTGAATTCGCGGGCGAATTCTTTTTAAGGAGGGTAGATTGTAACGACCCGAAAACCCTTCTCTATTTTCTTGGTAGTAAGTAATTATTTATTTATTTGATTATTTGTTTATTTATTTATGTGTGCATTTTTTGTCTCATAAAAAAAAATTATGTCTAGCATTTTAATTGGTCAATTGTGTTAGTGTGAAATTAGGGGCTTTTTAGTTGAAAGTGGGGTATATGGGTTTATATGTTCAAGTTGGGTCTAGAGGGGGCCTAGGTGGAACTCTTTTTAATTCTTCATCCTCCTCCCTCCTCCCTCACCTTTGTCACTCTCTTCACCTCACCAAAAAAACACACACACACAGTCTTTTCTCTCTCTCTCTCTCCTCCATGGAAGGTAAGAAAGCTCCCTCCTTCTCTCCATCTTTTGATCATCTTCCTCTCACTATTTCTTATTGCTCATTTTATGAAAAAATGCTTAGATCGTCGATAGGATCGTATAGAGCTAAGAAAATTCAAATTCCGTCATCTTTCATAAATTCCAAGTAAGTTGCTTTTCCCCCTTTTATGCTAAAAATGTTCATCCTTAACTCATTTGATGCTCTAGTTGATATATATTGCTTCTTTGGTTGATTTGGAATTGATTTACATTTTATTCATATTTTGTGAGAAATTTATGTTTGAATCATCTATTGATTTGGGTTGTCTAGATGATGTTATATGGGTCCTTTTAGGCTTATAAGTTATTCTAGCACCTTTGGATACTTGTTAGAAGTATTGATTTTGAGTTGTGTTGAAATGGGTAAGTTTTGGGGAAGAACCCAGGTTTTGGTTGCCGATTTCCGACAGAGCAGGGCTGGTGGGCGACCGCCCATATTCAGGTTGGGCGACCGCCCATAAGGTCAGTCCGGGTGGTGTTAAATAATGGTCTTGGGCGACCGCCCAGGCAATCAGTTAGGTTCGAATTTGGAGAAGGGTCTTGGGCGACCGCCCAAAATGGCTGGTATTGAATGTCCTTATTTTTGAGTTGTTTTAAGAGTCAAGCTTGGTCTAGGCTCGAAGTACTACCCTAATTGAGTTAAATGGTCGTCGTGGAACACTTTAGTGTTTGGAATTGGTTCCTTTGTGAATAATGGTGTTATGGAATTTGATCAAATATTGTTTGGGAATGTTTGGGCATCGTATATTGTGTTCGTGATTGTTCCAATAGAATTGATTTTGGATAAGACTTGGTCTAGGTTTTAAGCGATATCCTATAGTACTTAGAGGGTTGTTATTGAAACTAAAGTGTAGGGTTTGGTCCGGTTGTGATCATGTACTAATAGGTGTAACCTTTTGGATTCGTTTGGGGTGTTTAGAATTGGTTCGTTATGAGCGAATGTATAGCGTGAAATGGCGATTGGGTACCTGCGGTTTGATTAACCTTAAGGTGTAGTCATTCGGACTTCCTAATTGGAATTCTAGGTGTAGAAATATAGGGAATTAATAGTCTTTGTTCATCTTCATGAGTAAACGTTTAGGGAATTTTGGTAATAGTCATTGTACTATTTGTGAGCGACCGTTTGGATTGTGCTCTTTATGAGTAACTTGTGAGTATCATCTTTAGGATGTGTTTGGTATGTGCCTTATCTTGGAGTCATCATGTTTTAATGGTCAATGTTGTTGGGCTCTCTATGAGCAATCTCGTTTATCGTTGTTGGACTCTTTTATGGGAAACTTCTTGTGTTCATTGTTGTTGAACTTTTCATGAGTAATCGTTTGCATCTTTATGGTGATTAATTGGTATGGTTCCCTACTTTGGAATCATTAATTGTTTACCGAGCTAGTGTTATTTCTTAGCGTTTATTTGAAAGTCCATCTGGTATTTGTGGTTGTGTCGGGCGATGGGGAAGATTATAATGGCAACGATCCGAGTCCATTATAATGTGATCCATTTTTTTGCCCTTATTTTCCTCTTCCAGATTGGCCTTGGTTGGGATGAGCTAGCTTCCTTCAGAAGTAGTCTAGCTAACTTTTTGGATTTTGACTTTGTGTCATCTCCCCTGTCCTTTGTGACATGTTACATTGTTATGGTTCCGGACCGGGGTTGTCATCTTCAGCTGTTTATGCTACTATGAAGATGGATTGATGGGTTAATTGATTGATTGGTCGGTTCTGACCGGGGTTCTCTTCAGCTGTTATGCTGCTATTGTTGATTGGTTGATCGGTTGAAGCTGCGCAGCGATTGTTCTACCAGTTTGGTGAAACCTTGGCTCGGTATCCTTTGTAACGTGTTTATTTCATCTTTATGTGCTGCATGATGAGCTGGTCGTTATTTCCAACCGGTATGGGATGGTTGACGATAGGGAGCCTCTCATTTATTGTTATGTGATTGTACATTATGAATGCTTATTGTTATATTACTGTTCATGACAGCATGGCACTTAGATGCATTTAGTAGCTTACTGAGATTTTATCTCACCCCGTTTCTTTTTATCTTTGTTGTTTTCCTTAACCACCCCCCATAGGAAAGCAAGTGGTAGCGTTGTGAGGTCCGTTGTAGCAGGAATCTTCTGAGCAGGTTGACCTCTTTTGGGGCAGTTGCTCTTCGGGGCCTTTATGTATTTTGTTGTGAGATCGAGGTAGTATAGTGTCGTGTAAATACTGTTATCCGTTGAGTTTTTATATTATTAGGTGTTCTTGCTTCTGTACTTGTAGATTGTCTCCGAGTTGAAATCTCGTGAGGTGTTGTTTAATGGTATTGGTTTATAGTTGAATTCACGCGCCCGGTTTGGTATTTTGCATTTTGGAGATGTACATTATGTAAATTTTATGTTTATGGATTTTAGAATTTTTCCGGGGCGTGACAAGTTGTTTGTTATCCCCAGTCTTCTCGAAATTCGGAGTTGTACCTCCCCTTGGATTGCGCAAAGCGTCAGTCATTTGAAATGTTGTTCCCCCTGGTTTTCTCAAGATGCTGAGTTGTACCCCTGAGCTGCGCAAAGCGTCAGTTGTTGTTATCTTTTGGTCTTCTCAAGATGCTGAGTTGTACCTTTCCTGAGGTGCGCAGAGCGTCAGTCTTTTGAATGTTGTTACCTTTGGTCTTCCCGCCTTCCCGGGTTGTACCTTTCGAGTTGTATCCTCCCAAAACTACGCTGTGACTTGATTCCTATGGAGGGATACGTAGGCAGTTCAAGAAATTGAGCTCAGTCGCTTGTTATAATAAATATATTAGAATTATATATCTCGAGTTTTGCTGACATAATGTGCAGGGTGCAACAAGCGTCAAGGCTTTTCCCTTCAAAAATATTTGTTATACTCCGATCCAGATCCAAAGGATTTGAAAATCCGCAACGAAGTTGTGATGCTGAAAGCAATACCGGGTCACACAATGCGATGCCTCGGGAAATGAAAGGTTTCGGCTATGAAATAGTCAAAAACCCTTTTTGGGGGAACATGGATCCAAAATGAGGTTGCAGTACTCAGCACGGTGCCGATGGATCACTCGAAGCAATGGTTCATTGCTTAATAAGGCAAAAAAATCTCATCACGCAGCAATTCAAAAGGCCGAAGGACTCGGACAGAGCTCAAAATGCAGCGCATCCTTTGTTGAATGATTTTTTAAATTGTCATCTGTTATTGGTCTTCTCTTGATTATGAGTTGTACCCCCCCTTTAATTGGCGCGAAGCGTCCGACCTTCGATGAGTCATTATTATTTCCGCTGGTAGTCTCCTGATTTTGTACTCCCCTTTCTCGGATTGTACCTTGCGTCAATTCTTGAGCAATTGTTGATTTTAAACCTTCTCGTGATGTTGAGTTGGGTCTTCCCAGAACTACGACTCGACTTGATTCCCATGGAGGGATACGTAGGAAGTTTACCCCGGTGAACTCAGTCGCCCATTTTTACAAATTGTTGGTCAAATACCAATCCCAGAGTCAGAAATGCGACTCATCTTGATGTTGAATTAGGTCATCTCCCGGATTCTGAGATGTACCCCCCCCCCCCGCTCCGATTGTACCTTGCGTCAATCCTTGAGTATTTTAATCGTGGTATTCTCCGATGTCGAGATTACCCCATCCTGAACTGCGTAATGTCGTACGTTCTCCATTTATGATTTCCATCCTGAACTGCGTATTGTCGTGCGTTCTCCATTTATGATTTCCATCCCAAGCAAAGAGACGACACATCTCAATGCTATCCCCTGCAATTTCTTTCTTTAATAAACCTGAACTACGATTGGTCTGATTCTCGAAAGAGATACGTAGGTAAACCGGGAATCCGGGACCGACCATTGCTTGTGATTGTTTGATTGTTTGTTTGAGTTAGAACTACGGAGGCTTGAATCTCGAAAGAGATACGTAGGAAGTCCTACTTTGGACCCAGCCGTTACAACCTAGACGATATCATTTGTCTTTTAGTGATCGTAGAATCCCCTTTACATTACAAGGAGATTCGACGAGGGGCTCTGTAGACACCCCGATCTCGCACCCCTTATCAAACCCTTTTTAATTGGTCTAAACCCTAAAATTGACCTAAGCCCTCGATTTGGCTATGCGGGAGCGCCGTATGCCTTATCGGTGCATCGAATGGATTAACGGACTTCAAATTCATGATCAGAGAAAGAAAACGAGTAAACAAGCATGTACTTCAATTTTTGGGTTGCGGGACCCGAAACGGGGCCCGCACCCTTAGAACTGCTCGTTAACGTCCATTCTGTGCATTAAAAATATATTATTGTCATCCCTTGCTCATTAACATATTTCAGATATACCGGCGTGACCAAAAAAATATTCTGAGCAACTTTCATGTTAAGCCCGCGGACAACCGGGACACCGGAGCGCGCACGACGGAGCAGTTGCGGGGCGAAAAGACGGAGCCAGAGCAAACAATCACAAGAGCATGTCAGGATCAGCCCAAGAGAGACACATGTCGCAGCATGAATGGCTGAGAGGGAAAAGAAGAAAAAGCAAAATCTTGACTTTTTTGGCCTGGTGCTCGGCCGAGCTCTATAAGCTGCTCGGCCGAGCACCCCTATTTCCAGCTTTTCTCAGCATTTCCCCTATTTTCAAACTAGACCATCATCACACCCCATCACCATAGCTCGGCTCCCCCCTCCTCTACCCCTACCTCAGGGGTAGTTTGGTCCAAAACAACCTCCCTCCTCAATATTACCACCCCCCCTCATCCATTCTTTATATACACAATTCACACAATTCACATTAGCAAGATATTCATCCATATTCAGCCATACACTCCCTTTTGGCTCTCTCTCAAGCAACCAAAAACACTCCCAAATCTCAGTCACTAAACCACCACTACACCACCATAGCACCACCCCAAAACACTCCCTAAACACAAGTCAAAACACTCACTCAAACACTCATTCAATCAAAGACAAACACCTTAAGAAAAAAACCAAAAAGTCTTCCCTTGGAAGCAAAGGAAGCACAACTTAGGTAATATTCTCACCTTATAACCTTCATATGTTTAAAATGTAGATGATTATGTAGTTTATTCAGAGGTCTAGCAACTTTGTTAGGCTAGACCTCCATTTGGTGTTCAAAGATACAATGTTGATGTTCTTGTTGTTCTTCTTTTAAATCAATGATATACCATGATTTAATGCTCAGATGGCTGTGGTTTTGTGATGTTAGCATATATATCTATGTTTACCCAAAGTTTCATGTTCATATTATCTCATTTGAGTGAGTTTTCATGGGTGTTTTCATCCCTTTTGTATATTTCCAGCAAACTGTCCATCTGTACCTTTCTGTCTTGTTGCTCTGTTTATGCATAGCAAACGTGGATTTTGGTCTTCGACCACAAAAGAGATTTTGTTCTAGACAAACAAAGGAAGATGACATGTAAATATTATATTATTCCCGTGAGCAAGACTGTTCTTTCCATTTATTGTTTAGGCTCTGGATCTGCAGATTTTTGTTTGTTCATCTCTGACATGAAAAATTCAGAGGTGTTTTGTGTGATTTAAACTTGCTTGATGGCTTTGATACTTTCCAGATCTGAACTTTGATATGTTAGGAGTAACTTTCATGTTTAGTGTTTCTCATTATTCCCCATTTTTCATGATAAAAAAATGGATCTTTTATGAATGTATGAATATCTGTCAGATCTGGCTGTTGAAGTTCAATCTTGCATGCCTTATTTGGACACCATAACATGCTCCTAAAGTCAGAGGAAAAATCATGGTTGATGCTTGATGCGTTGGGAAATTTTCATGACCTTTACTTTCCAGATTGTGTAAGTATTGAGACAGGTACAAGAAGAAGAAGAACCCAGCAGTCCCTGAAATGTTTGGGGACAGAGTTTGGACATTTATTTTTTATATGGGATTTGTTTCCCTTTTACTCACCATTGTAAACTAATCCCCCACCCCATTTTGTGTTTCCTTTACTGTATGTGAATTGCTAACCAATTTCCAAAACCAAGTGAGAGTCCACCCAAACCGACTCTCATTTGTGAATTAAAAGCAAACAATCCTAGAATAGGAAGACTTCCTCGTATATAGAAATCACCATTTTGTTAAGGCATAAAACAAGGTATAAAAGGCAAAAAATTGAATATACTTGGCATGCATGCTAGAGACCATCACGGGCGAGGAGAGTGCCTAACCCCTTCTCTTCTCGTAACTTAACCCCCGAACCCACTTTCTCTAAATAAAAGGTTTTGTCTTCATTTTTCCTAAAATAAAGTGAGGTGGCGATTCTTGACTGTTTTGATTCCATCGAGAGGAAACCATTGTATGAGAACCGAGCGCATTTCCAAAAGCGCATCAGCAACGAGGCATCACCCGAATCGCTTTTGCGAGCGATCATTTCGGTGCGGTTTGTCTTCGAGCGCGGGCTCTCACATGATTCTTGGACAGAATCTGTAACTGAGGCCCAGATGCGTGGGCCTCCTGCCTTGATGGCGGTATGCGCGCGCTTCTGGCCCCTAAGGGCGGAGGCACGCGACTTTGAAATGACTTTTTTGACAAAATGGACTAGAAAGTCAGCACTATTATTCAGTTTAGTCCCTGGACTTAACAGAGTCAGTCAGGAACTTAACTAAAATAACAAAAACTAGCGAAAAACACATAAAATAGGAAGAAACACAAAATCAAATGTGTAATCGGGGTGAGCGGTCCAAGGCGGGGTGTCTACAACGCCCCCTTTATCTTACTTTGCGCCTACTTTTATTACTAAATTCCGCTGTGCATTTCACTCACTCACTTAGGCGCATTTCATAACGCTTATTTGATAAAGTGCGCATTTTCAATTGAGTTTTTCAAGGGTATGAAAAGAATTTCAAAACAGCTATTCACCCCCCTCTAGCTATTTTTATACCTTTGTTGCCCCTTTGGGACCAACAGGTTCACAAATCAAAATTTCTAGCAGGTATTCCAGGGTACCGTACGGCTCTATCATGGGAGTACGGCAGAAACAGAGCCGTACGGCTCCTTCCATTTTTTTGAAAATCATAATTTGGCCTCTTTTTGCATCCCTAGGCAAAGAACCTTATCCCCCGTCGATCTTAACCGATATCCCCCGAGCTTCGGGCTTGATTCAATGACATTCATTAATCACATTAAACTAAAAGATTAGCGTCTCGAAATAAAATGAAAAATAAATTTGTGCTCAAACAAAGAAGATTCAAAATTTTATGTGTGCACATCATATCCCTCCCTGCATCCAAAAGCTAACTGGCAGGTCACAAAACAACGATTCACTGCGCAGTGAAACATAAAAATATCATCACACAGCAATTCCAAAAGCAGGGAAGCCTGACCGGGAGGTAATAAAAAACCCTTTTAGGAGGAATGGGAATCCAAAATGAAGTTGCAGCACTCAAATAGAATGCCAACGGATCACACAAAGCAATGGTTCACTACGCAGTGAAACACAAATATCTCATCACACAGCAAAAGCAAAGGCAGAAGAATCTGGACGGCTCAAAATGCAGCGAATCCTTCCTTTTATTGTGTATCTTAAAATATGATTGTTCCATCCTGGTCTTCTCGAGGGCTCGATATTACCTCCCCCGAACTGCGCAACGTCGTATGTTCCCAAGTTAAATTATGATTGTTCCATCCTGGTCTTCTTGAGGGCTCGAGATTACCTCCCCCGAACTGCGCAATGTCATATATCCCTCATTTCAAATTATGATTATTCCATCCTGGTCTTCTCAAGGAATCGAGATTACCTCCCCCGAACTGCGCAATGCCGTACATTACCCATGTTAAATTATGATGTTCCACCCTGGTCTTCTTGGGCGCTCGAGATTACCTCCCCCAAACTGCGCAATGTCGTACGTTCTCCGTTTAAGTTGTACCTCCCCAGAACTATGCTCTGACTTTATTCTCGCAAGGGATACGTAGGCAGTTCAAGCAATTGAGCTCAGTCGCCCATTCTCATAAATATTTTCTCATGTCAATATCCTCCCCAGCAAAGAGACAATGCATCTCAATGCTATCCCCAGCAATTTCTTTCTTTTAATAAACCTGAACTACGATTGGTCTGATTCTCGCAAGAGATACGTACGTAAACCGTGAATCTGGGACCGACCATTGTTTGTGTTTAGTTTGATTGTTTGTTTGAGTTAGAACTACGGAGGCTTGATTCTCAAAAGAGATACGTAGGAAGTCCTACTTTGGACCCAGCCATTACACCCTAGATGAGATAGTCTGTCTCTTAGTGATCATCGAATCCCCTTTACTTGACAAGGAGATTCAGCGAGGGGCTCTGTAGACACCCTGATCTCGCAGCCCCCCCCCGACAAACCTTGTTGACTGGTCTAAACCCTAAAATTGACCTACAACCCTCGATTTGGCTACGCGTGAGTGCCGTGAGACTTATCGGTGCATTGGATTGATTAACGGACTTCAAATTCATGATCAGAGCAAAAAAATGAGTAAACAGGCATGTACTTCAATTTTTGAGCCGCGCACCCGAAACAGGGTCCGCACCCTTAGAACTGCTCGTTAACGTTCATTCTGTGCATTTAAAAATATGTTATTATTATACTTTTCTTATAAACATATTGTAGATAGACGAACGTGACCATAAAATTATTTCAAGCAAACTTTCACATTAAGACCTCGGACAACCGGGACACCGTAGTGCGTGCACACGGATAAAACTTGGACAATTGCAGAACCAATACCGGAAGCATCATTTGCAGTCACTCATGTCAAACAAATTCAAAGGAATTAATGGGCCAACCACCACCCATCAAGTGGCTGCAAGTGGTTGGCCAATTGGATAAGGGATTGGCCAATGAGAGCACGACATGTGTCAAGAAAGGAGTCCCCCAGGGATTCTGAAGTCAGCCGTACGGCTAGATGATGGGAGTACGACACAATGTGAGCTGTACGGCTCCCCCTTTTTGGCAGTTCAGCAAGTTGGCCAATTTGCAACTTGGTCATTCAAACCCAACTTTAAACCATCCTAGTTGCATCTACCCGGGTAGTTGCCCCCTAAATCACCTCCTAGGCCTAAGAAGGGCATCTAGAGTCAATTTACACCCTCCCACATCCATAACACTACCTAACTCATCCATTTACACACACAATTCACACAACAACAAGAGGGCAACACACACACAACTCATACTCTCTTCACTCAAACTCACCCTAATATTTGCACTATCAAACACTCACCTAACACCTCCATAATCTCAGTTCATACACCTTCTCTACACCATCATAACACAACCCTAAACGTCCACACAAAGCAAGCAAACAACTCACAACAAACACTCATCCAAACAAGCACAATCACCTTTAAGAAAAAACCAAAAAAGTCTTCCCTTGGAAGCAAAGGAAGCACAACCTAGGTAATCTATTTTCCTTGTAATATTCATATGTGTAAAATGTAGATATTCATGTGATTTGGTAAGAGTTCTAGCCAGTTGTTAGGCTAGACCTCCATTGTTGAACCAAAGATGTAATATTGATGTTCTTTGACATGTTCTTGTTAAAAAAATATTTGAAATGTTATATTTCAGTTGTTTTGCTTTGATATGTTCTTAGATCTTGTACATATTGCCTATATTATGTATGTTGTAGGTTTATGTTTGTGGATTTGGGGAGGTTTTCCAAAATCTTCATGTGTTTTCATCTAAAACCCCAAATATGTCCATGTTTGTCTTGTCAAGTGTAAAACATTCTCAAGCCATGACTAAATAAGTGATTTGCCATGGTTTTGTGTCACTAACATGTATATCTATGCACACACAAAGTTTCATGCCATAGCACTCCATTTGGTTGAGTTTTGATGCTTGTTTTCATGATAGTATAACTGTCCAGCAAGATCTTCAGTTTTGACCACTTTGTCTTGTCACCTCCATTACTCATGTAAAACGTGGTTTTTGGTCTTTTTCCATAGAATAGTGTTTGTTCTTCCTAGAATGAGGAAAATGAGTATGTAAATATCATATTTTTACCATGAGTATAAGTAGCTCTTTCCATTTTTTGTTTCAAAACTTTGCTCTCAGATTCATGTACTTGCTAATCTGACATCAAAATGTCAGAGGTGTTTATACTTAAACTTGCTTTCTAGACTTGAAACTTGGCATGCTTAATATTAAAGATGTTATGAACAAGTTAATGTTTTGTTTTTTCCATAATTCCCATGTGTTTATGATGTAAATGATAGATCTTTTGTGGGGGTGCACCCTTTTTCCTGTTCTGACTGCGTATGAGTTAATCTTGCAAAACTTGTTTGGACATCACAAAATTTTCCTAAAATCAACATAAAAATCATGCTTGATGTTTAACATGTTAGGAAGAAGTACTCACCTTTTCTTTCTAGATTGCATAAGTTTTGTGACAGGTACATCAAAGAGAATGGACAACAGTCCATAAACTGGACATAAACTTGGATATTTATTCTTTTTAATGGGATTTGTCTCCCATTTATTCACCATTGTACGTAATAATCCTCCAACCTTTTTGTGTTTTCCTTTACTTGATATGAATGCTCAAAACCATTTTCAAAACCAACTGAGAGTCCACCCAAACCGTCTCTCATTTGTGAGTTTAAGCAAACATACCTAAAATAGGAAGACTCATTTGTATATAAAATCACATTTTTGTTAAGGCATAAAACAAGGCATAAAATGAAGTTAAGAGGAATTCATTCAAGAGACCCTCACGGACGAGGAGAGTGCCTAACCCCTTCTCTTCTCATAACTTATCCCCTGAACACACATTCTCAAAATAAAAGGTTTTGTCTTCATTTTTCCTAAAATAAAGTGAGGTGACGACTCTTGCAATGTTTAAAAACTTCGAGAGGAAACCATTGTGTGAAACCGAGCACATTTCCAAAAGCTAATAGGCATGAGGCGTGGTGCCCGAATCGCTTTCGCGAGCGATCATTTTGGTGCACGGCTTCGAGCGCGGGATCTCATACTGCTGAATGTCTTTTGAGATTTACACCCAATCCTAGGAGGTATAACCCTCCTTCCGTGAGACAGGTGTTGGTTGTCAAAAGTTGCTAACCCTTTGGACCTAAAAGAATAAAAGGGGACCTCGTTCTTAAATGTTTATTTTGTAGGTCCTTTGCTTAATGGCTGGACATTCCAAGGAAAAATCAACTTTATGGTATCTCGATAGTGGCTATTCAAGGCACATGACCGGAGATATAAATTTGTTGGAAGATTTCCGTGATGAGAAAGGTCCATCAATAACTTTTGGAGACAACAGCAAAGAAAAGACCGTAGGATATGGAGTCATTCGAAAAGGAAAAATCACCATCCAACAAGTCTCTTTAGTCATTGGACTTCAACACAATATTCTCTCAATATCTCAGTTCTGCGATAAAGGATTGCAATGCCACTTCACTTTAAATGTCGCGACCCCGACCCCGCGGGCCGGGAACTCGCGAGCTGGACGTCGACTTAACACACAAATACTAAAATACTGAAGATAAAAATTCCATTTTTATACCCAAAAGGTTTAAAACACAGTTTTAGAAGTCCAAGTTAACAACAACAAAATACTACTAGTATAAGCTCCACCAGCTTACACCAAAAATACAAAAGATTTCAAATCTTAATGACGTCATTGTTGGTAAAACTATCCCCAAAAGGTTATACATTAAAATAATGCAAACCGATCAATAACAACATGCCCAAAATCCCAATCCTCTCGACGTCCTCCTCGATCCGCAAATCCTAATCCTTTCCTCCTTGGGGGGGGGTTAAGGAAAAACAAAGATAAAAGAAAGGGGGTGAGATAAATCTCAATAAGTTACTAATGCAACTACATGACATGCTATGATGCAATAACAATAATAATATCTCACATAGCACGTAGCAAATATCATTTAACAGATAGCAGCGGAAATAAACAAGTAACAAAGGATACTGAGCCAAGGTTTCCCCATTAAAGGATATAACCATCTGATCACTGACGATAGGACCGCATCGAAGAGTAGCATCAATAAGCAGCATCAAAGAGCCGATAACCAATCAACGATAGCAGCATAATAGCTGAAGAGAAAACCCGGTACCGGAACCAATAAACAACGATAACTGAGTATACGATTCAAAGTCGCAAACCCTTATAATAGCTAGACTGTTCCCAAGAAAGGAGCTAGCTCATCTCACATCCAAAGCCAATCTGGAGGAGGGTAATAATGGGGCAAAACAATGGTCAAGAATTATAATGGACTCAGCTCATTGCCATTATAATCTTTCGCATCGCCCGAAACACACAAATACCAGCTGGACTTCAAGTAAAGGCTAAGTAATAAAATACTAGCACGATAAACAACTAATGATTCCAAAGTAGGGAACCTTACCAAATAATCACCATAAGGATACAACGATTACTCATGAAGAGTTTTAACAACAACGATAGCAAGAAGTTTCTCATAAAGGAGTTCAACAACAATAACGGAATTGCTCATAAAAGGGCCCAACAATATTGTTATATTAAAACAAGATGACACTAAAACAAGGACCCATACCAACACATCCTAACGATGATACACGCGAGTTACTCGTAAAGAGTACTACCCAAACGGTCGCTCACAAGTAGCACAATGATTATCACCAAAATGACCCTAAACGTCTACTCATTACGAAAGTGTCCCAAAATTTCCAAGCAACCAATAATCAACGTCCATGACCCATTTGTTCACCAAGGGATCATTTTCAACACTAGAATTTTCCACAATGACCATTTAAGTCTACGAGAGTAGTACCCGAAATCTAGGTTAAGATTGCATCCCAGTCTATAACCACAAAAAGGGAGTTCTTGGACACAACGGACCGATCATAAACGTTTTGTTATAGAATACCTACCAAAGGCTCAACACAATATGAACCTGAATCCCCACCAAATAAACCACCTCATCTCGTAGTACTCTAAAAGGGCTTTAAAACGATACCAGAAAGGGGGAGAGGAGGGTGCGCGCGCTTCATACGCAGGGGATGCGCGCGCCTCCAAGGAAGAACAGCAAACCCAGATCTTCCTTCCTGGGTTCTTATTCGAAAATCAACACAAATCCACCATTTTCATACCCAAATTCAAAGTTAACACTACCAAGTAGTAACCCAATGTACCCAAACCATTTAGAAGCCAAAAAGGACCCTAGAACATCGCCTGGACAACCCCAATCAAGGGATGATTCAAATACCAAAATTTTTCAAACAAAATGAACAAAATGTAGATCACTCTCAATTAACCCAAGAAGCAATAAATGGCATTCTTATTATCATCTAAACATGGAATGACATTTCTAGCATAAAAATGGGGGGAAAGTAACTTACCCGGTTTCTCAAAGGTGACGGAACTCGAAATTTCTTGGCTTCCTACGATCCTATCGAGGATCTAAACAAGTTTCATGTTTTAAGAAATGAGAAATAATGAGAGGAAGAGGAAGGAAATGAAGAGAGAAGGAAGAGAGAAAAACTTACCTTTTGCTATGGAAGAGAGAGAGAGAAATGAGCTGGAGAAGAAATGAGGGAGAGGTGAGGGAGAAGAGAGGGAGTAGGGAGGGAGTAGGGGAAATTATTTCAAAAACTTACACTTGGACCCTTCCCCATCTACTAACACATATAATTACACTCCCCACTAACAATTAAGACCCAACCATACTACACTAACCCAAATGACTCAAATAAAATGCCAGGCATAATTATTATGAAACATAAAATGCACACATAAATATTAAAATAAATAATAATTAAAATAAATAAGCAAATAAATAATAATTATTTATTACTAATAAAATAGAGCCTAGCTTTCGGGTCGTGACATTCACTCCACTTAAAAGAAAATCGTCCCGAATTTTAAATTACTTACCGACAGATCAAATGGCCACGGATACGACAGTTCTGCCATTTCCCAAATTCCTCAATCGTCCATTCTAAACCATCACATGGTAACCTTAATTAATGTTCACAATATCATGACCCCTCGTACCTAACTTCCTTCAATCATTACCTTCACTACAAATTAGAATCCATTTTCAAGATCGAAGAATCCAAATTGCTCCTAAACATAACTCTCGAGATACTACAAGCTTATCTCATTTCATCACCTTAATTACACTGCCAAGATACTTCCATTTGTAAACCGCATACTTAGTATTACTCCCCAGAAATTCAAAACATTAAACCCTCTCGAGCTAAATCAACTTCTTAAAATATGGAAAGCTAAAGAAAATTTTCATCCCCAAATATTCACCATAGTGGTTATATCTCCAAGGATTTCCATTATAGTGTTTTCACCTTGATGGCACCTTAAACTAGAGGTACAATGTAAGCCCAAAATTTTAATACAAAATGTTTACTTAAATCCAGGCTATAATTTCATCGTCATAACACTCCAATCCTTGAAAGCCTAAAAAATAATTACGAATACTCAATAGTCCGAAAATGATCTAAATTTATATTTCAAGGGATTTCTAACTCCCTTTTTAGTTAATAATTTGTGCTCATATACCCAAGGGAATCAACAAATCTCAAATCCTCAATAGCTAACCCAAGTTAGTCTTTCACGCATACATTTATTAACTAATGATACTTAGGCTCAATAGTACTACCATCATTATAAACCAATTAGCTAGCAACGTTCCAACTGACCCACTACCAAATCATGATATTCCTTAATTTGCCCAAGTATTGATACTCAACTTTCTTCACATACCCTTGATCCAATTCGGGAAACGCCACCAAGAAGGGATTTAGAACCATAGAACCACTATCTAACCAAAATTTCAAAATGCCTTTAACATAGATCGAGAAATTATTACTCTCCCAAAATGTACTTAGTCCTTTCTAACTTAACACGCTTACCCCATTAATGATCATAACTCCTACAACAACTCATCATCCATACAAATCGTACACCTCTCCATACTAATCCATTCCGATGCATTTCACGGAGATGTACTAAAAGTGACCAAAATTTTCCTTAAGAGATCCTCATTGAATCCTCAACTCCTATAACCAAACAGATACAATATGGATATTAATCTAAATATTAGCACTACCACCTAGTATCATAACAACTCACTTAACCCAAGTTCCTCTCCAAACACTAGGCACTACTCAGAGGAAAATAGAAATCTCACAATGATACATACACCCAACAATTCGGTATAGACATCCCATTGACACCTACCCAAGTTATATATTCAAATTCCATATAAGAAAAGATGAGTATAATTCTACCCAAAAGGAACGGTCTCAAAACGATTTTAGGAAATCAGGAATAGAGAATGTAACAA
>JAOWBW010002210.1:34705-110527 GCA_026119855.1 Campanula takesimana
CCTCCAACTGCCTCAGATCATCAAAAACCGTCTCATCCTTCTCCTCCAAATTCCCACTAGTCAAATAATTAAAGTATTGAACAAAATATTGGTCAACACTTCGTTCTTACCAAAACAATACCCATTTGTCAGTATTGCCTTCAATACAACCTCCTTGTCATAACGCAAACCAACAAGCTTAGAAATCGCCTGTTCATACCAGAAATCAAGTTCTTCATCAAACTCGCCTCCAGCAGCTGATCCTCACTCCATTCAAATCAGGGTTAGACCAGATTCGGGGTTAGGGTTTTGATTTTGAGCCAAGTTGGATAAATCCTCAACACCCAGTTGTTGATTCGCCGGATTGACCTCAGTTCCATAACCGATTCAGAAATCAAACCTTGGTCACCGGGATTGGCTTGATCAGGCTCCGGTATCCTCCGCTGTGGCCGGTGATTGGCCTTTATACTCGTCTTAGCCATTAAAAAGTCTCACTTCGGCTGGGAGGATAAAAGGGGAAAGAAGTTTCGCTTCTGCTGGGACGGAAGGAGTATAAACGTAAAATTCATCAATGCATGTAGCTAAAAATCAATTATATCGATCATGCATGCGGTTGTATAAACAGAAAAATGTGATTTTGATGGTCGAGAAACTCACCGGCGGTGTAAGTTGTCGGAGTTGCTGCTCACTGAAATTGAAGGTCTCCTGCCCAGAGAGAGAGAGTAAAAAGTACGGAAGATATCGCCACCGAATGAAATGAAGATTGTCAGAATGGTTTTAATATGATAGTCATAAACTAATTGGGCTTTCTTACTCTTAACCGGACAGCCCAATAGTAACTACTCCGTCCGTCCGTGGCATACTTATTGCTACTAAATGAAAGGACACATAATTTAAAAAGTATGTTGGAAAAGTAATTATTGTGAGTGTAGAAGAGAAAATAAGTTAGTGGATAGTTATTTGTGAGTGGATATGAGGGAGAAAGTGAACATTTGGATAGACGTCCAAAAATAAATAAGTATAGATAAGTATGAGTCGGAAGGAGTACTTGTAGTATACTCAATCTTTAAAAAAGAAAAAAAAAATCAGGTTATTTAGTTATTAGCTAGTCTCCCATGAGAACAAGGGGATCCGTCTCATTTATGAGACGGGTCGACCCATGACCCATGGGCATAACCCGCCACGTGACAGCCTCTCATAGGCCATTTTTTTTAGTTTTTATATTATTTTTCCGGCTTTTCTGTCGTTTGCAAAAGTAATAGTTACCATAACTTAATGTAATGACTGTATACATATAAAGTAACATTGTTCGTAAGTAAACGTAACACCTGTTTTACAAAAACAAAGCTCGTTTTACCCATTTTTCAAATGTAATACTAACTATAATTACATGTAACCCAAACAATATCTAATGTAATTATCATTTATACTGAAATGTAATAGTGCTTTTGCAAAAATGTAAAATATTGTGTATTTTGATTTAATTTTTTGAAAAAAAGAAAGTACATTTGAAAAGTAACAACTCATATATATGAATGTAATTGTTTGTATAAGTAAATTTAACACTTTAATAAGAAATTATAACATATTTCTCTAGATAATGTAATACTTTTACAAGTAACACAAATCAAGTGTTTTTAGCTCTAAAAATGTAAATGGTTGAATTATTACTTTTTCTATACATATGTGTTACAATTATGTATAAACATTATTACATATAAGTAACACGTTCGTTACATTTTAGTTGTAATAAGTATTACTTTGGCAAACGAAGAAAACATAGAATAAAACACTGTTACTTTTTTGTATATATATGTATTACTTTTATGTATACAAACTGTTACATTTAGTTATACTCCCTCCGTCCCGGTTTAAGGTTCTTAGTTTGACTATGCACGCTTATTAAGAAACCAGGGCAAAAACAATAGAAATGAGTTAACCAAAAGTAGAGAGTGAAGGATATAATTGTCCAAAACACTATTCATAAAGCAAGTTGGTGAAAGTAAGTTAGGTAAGTAGTGGTTTTTTTGTAATTAAAAGAACTTTTTGAGGGCAAGATTCTACAAACACTATTTTTTTTATTTTTTTTACCTATGAGAGGCTACGTGAGGGCGTCCCCTGGGTCATGGAGCCGTTCGTGGGTTGGGTCATGGGTCAAAAAATGACCCGTCCCATCCATGAGACGGGTTCTCATGTTCTCACATGAGTTTTTGTCTTTAGTTATAGAGTTATCTTCCAAATATTTGTTTTACACTAACTTTAGTATTAATTTTAATGATAGTTTATTATTAGCACTACTTATGGAGGTAAAACATTTTAGAATAAATTTGTACATTTGAATTCGGTAAGTGTTTTATGGTCCAATTTTATTTTTTTATTTTTCTCAAAATGTGCCAAGTTTTGATTTAATTTGAGTGTCTTGGAGTTTTCTAAATGTTTAATGAACTTAGATGATCTAATGTTACTAGGTGGTTACTTCCAAGGTTTGTTTTTTAAAAAATTATGCTTTTCTTTTATTCATATTTCTCCTTTTTTTATTTTTTTTCCCTTAAAACTTTTTAATTGTGGTTATTGCTACCCACAAATTTTCATATCAAATTTTCTCCTCATAAAATTACCTCAACGTAAAGAAAAAGTTTAGATGTAAGTAGAAGGTTTAGTTGGAGACTCGTAGAATTTTCGACTCGAGAGAACGATAAAGTTAATTATGAACAGTTTCACCTTCTTTTGACTTTGTTACTCACTAAATTAACTTTGCAAAGAAAGAATATGGAAAATATCGACTCGGTCATGTGAAAAACGCATTTTACATTAAGTTATGGAAAAACATGTTTCACCCATTGCCTTCTCTAATATTATCATGTGTCTGCTCTAATATTACAAAGTGCATGTTGTAATATGACGCAGCACGGAAGCGATAGATATTCGTGATTAGCGTACTAATCACAAGAGTTCACAAGCGATGAACCCTCAAACACAATAACCCTGGAATCCACCAGAGCAACCTGGAATCCACCAGAAAAGAGAAGAAATTCTCCTTGAATAAAATTCAATTCATCAATCAAAGTTAAAATCCTAGAACAATGAAAGAGATGTATTTATACTCCTAACAAATAAAAACCCTAATTAACAAATAACAAAACCTAGGTAAACAAAAATAACCCTAATTGTCTGCGCACAAATGTAAAAACGAAACTGGGTTCGGCGACCAAGCGGGCGCCTGGTGAAGACCAAGCGGGCGCTCGGTTTAATTCCAGAAACTCACCCCCCGAAACACAAGGTAAGCGGGCGCCTGGTTGTGAAACGGGCGGGCGCCTGATTGTTCGGCCTGGCCTATGCGCTGCGTGCATTGATCGTGGTCATCGTCTCCTACACTAGTCTCCTCCACTTCCAAAGAACTCGACCCCCGAGTTCATCTCTGAAGTTTGGAAATTCCGTCCCACTTGAATAAATACTTCGAATAAAGAGATCTCTCGAAGTACAATAGGAAACAAACGAGTTTCTCCGGATAAAAGATCACTTTTTCCATCTCACCATCGTCTTCAAAAATTAATTCTTTACCAATTCACCCCTTTGTCGATCATCCTCCACAACCATAAAATCATCATCAATAAAAATCGCTCCAAACAATATTTGATTTTGTATCAATAATTTCATACAAATCCATACCAATCTCTTTGTTTGGATCGAAAAATATACCATCCATTCCAACCTCCTTGTACTGATTTTCCTCCCCATCCTTCAAACCCTCCTTAGCCTCGCAAATAACCCCCTCAACAACAGCTTCTTCCTCATCCGGATCTGAATCTTCTATTTTCGGAGCCAATAATTTCTGCAACTGCGCCTCCAATCGCCGAATTTGCTTGGAATAAAAATAGGCTTTGTAATAATAGACATCCGATTTCTCCCAATATTCATTCTCATCTGTCCGACTATCCTCGGCATCAAGTGGCCCGATATTTTTACGCATCTGTTGATAATAATAGTAGCCCTTCTCCGAAAATTACGCTTCCTTTGCAAAGAAATATTTTTCTTGTTGTCGCGCATGATCAAGACTATGATTGATTTTAAGAATAACCTCGTCATCGGAACTGGAATGGAATCCCCATCATCCCGATTTTCTGTCCCTTGAGGACGTCGTACCCTTTCTCTCTCACCATGACAGTTCTGATTAACATTCTGACCCTGTTGAGCGGCAACCAACGCTGCAATCTGCGTTGTCAAGGAAGTGATAGCGGTGGTTACACCATCGATACCAGCCTTTGTTGCCCGATCCCCCATAATACTTCAGTATGATGCAAAAGACAGGATATGGCCTGCTCTGATGCCAACTGACGCAGCACGGAAGCGATAACTGACGTAGCACGGAAGCGATAGATAGTCGTGATTAGCGCACTAATCACAAGAGTTCACAAGCGATGAACCCTCAAACACAATAACCCTGGAATCCACCAGAGCAAACCTGGAATCCACCAGAAAAGAGAAGAAATTCCCCTTGAATAAAATTCATTCATCAATCAAAGCTAAAACCCTAGAACAATGAAAGAGAAGTATTTATACTCCTAACAAATAAAAACCCTAATTAACAAATAACAAAACCTAGGTAAACAAAAATACCGAAAATAACCCTAATTGTCTGCGCATAAAACGTAAAAACAAACTGGGAGTTCGGCGACAAGCGGGCGCCTGGTGAAGACCAAGCGGGAGCTCGGTTAATTCCAGAAACTCACCCCCCGAAACACAAGGTAAGCGGGCGCTGGTTGTGAACGGCGGGCGCCTGATTGTTCGGCCTGGCCTATGCGCTGCCTGCACTGACCGTGGTCGTCGTCTCCTACATCATAATATTACACTTATAATCAAGCAGACACTTTTATACATTGAAAGAGGTACTTTTAAAGGTAGTGTTAAGGTTGTCTATCTTAGTATTACAAAGTGCCTCTTTGATTTTTGAAAATTCCCCTTAAATGGTCAACAAGTGTTTGGTGAGTTTTTAAAATTTTCAAAACAAGTGCTTGCCATAGTGTTAAAAAGTGCCTCATGTAGTATTGTATAATTCTTCTTACATTGTAAAAAAGTATCTCGTGGGTTTTTGAAAGTTCCGGCTATTTGCGAAAATGCCACAGTGCCTTGCAATAACGTTCTGCTTATTATAAAAATATCACTCCGCATATAGAATACACTTTTTACGCTAAGAAAAGTGTAAAACGCGTTTTTCTCGAGATTTCCTGAAAATATCATACTCCCTCCGCCCACAATGAATGACTATTTTAAATTTAAGATTATTTTAAAAATGTTGTTTGTAATAGGAAAACAAAATCATAAATACACCTGCTATTCAAGTTCAAAATATTAATTTTACGAAAATATAATAAACTCTGGAGAACAAAATTGGAAAAAATCATTGAGGGATAAATTTTGTTGATGTAGAAGTTTCATAAAGTCATCAATTTAGTAAAAAGAAAAAAGAATGATCATTCAATTTGTGATAAAGGGAGTACACTTACAAATTTTATATCGATGATAATTTTTAGAAAATCGTGAGAAGACTAAGACCATCTCCAACAGTTTTAGTGCAAAAATTGCACTATTCTTTATAATAGTGCAATTTTTACACCAAATATTTCCAACAGTTTGCTTCAAATCGTTTACTAAATACGAATATAATAACAATTTCATTATTGTTTCACATATATAAATAATAGTAGGTTATATAATTTTTATATTATAAATATTTTCATAATATCAAAAAGAAAAACAAAAAACGAATATTTAAAAAGAAAAAGAAGAGAAAACAACCATAGCGCAGCACTATCCCTTGCCCCAAATTTGAAGCAATGATAGAGTTGCTCTATTAAATAGAGCATGCTTAGAGTTCCGTTGAGTAAAACATACTTTATATTTGGAGTTTTAGAGTACCGTTGGAGATGGTCTAAAGGACTACTCCTTCCGTACCAACTTATTACTACTAATAGGAGTGTACGAGGAATGAATTTTCAATAATAGGTTTTTAAAAAAATATACCAAAACAATACCCTAAAACTTATATACCAAACTAACACTTTTTTGTAAAACCGAAGTGGGATTTTCGGTTTTAGTGTGAATCCGGAAGTCCCACTCCGGAATTGCTTTTTTTTTGCGAAATCTGTTTTTTTTTTTTTGGAATCCGGAACTGGTATTTCCGGTTTTGTATTTTTTTTATTTTTTAACTGCCGACAAGGCACAATTATTACTTAAGATTTTGATTAAATACTCAACTTTGGCCAACCATAACTCATTCAATTTAAGTCCAAATTAACCAAATAAATGCCTATAGAAAGATCATACATAGTATAACAAAATTTGTTTTAACACTTTTCGCCAAATCCTAGTCTAAGTATATCAAAAACAACCTTCAAAATCATGAAAAAATCAAGATTTTGATTAAATACTCAACTTTGACCAACCATAACTTATTCAATTTAAGTCCAAATAAACTGTCTATAGAAAGATCATACAGAGTACAACAAAATTTATTTTAACACTTTTCATCAAATCCTAGCCTAAGTATGTCAAAAATAGCCTTTAAAATCATGAAAAAAAAATCAAGATTTTGGTGATAAAGAAAATTTGACTTTATTTTACTTAAAAAAATAATCATCATACTCCCTCTGTCCCGCTTTAAGGTTCTTACTTTCCTTTTTAGTATGTCCCAATTTAAGGTTCTTATTTTGCTTTATTACCTAAAATGGAAAGTGGGTATCACTTGTCATTCTCATAACAAAAACTCCATACACACTTTCTCTCTCCCACTTTACTTTCCATACTCATAACATTTATTTTTTCTTAATCTCCGTGTAAAGTCAAACTAGGAACTTTAAACTGGGACGGTGGGAGTATTAGATTTCGGTGGGTGTTGTTTTAACACAAAACCGGAACTGGCAGTTCCGGATTTAAGGTAAACGCCAAACAACTTTCGGTGGGTGGGGTTTTAATGTTTTTTGTTTTTTCCAAAAAAAAATAAATAATAATAAATAAAAAATTACAAAACCGGAAATACCAGTTCCGGATTCCAAAAAAAAAAAAACAGATTTCGCGAAAAAAAAAAAGAAAAGTCAATTCCGGAAGTGGGACTTCCGGATTCAACACTAAAACCGGAACTCCCACTTCCGGTTTTACAAAAAAGTGTTAGTTTGGTATATAAGTTTTTAGAGTTGTTGTTTTGGTATATATTTTTTTAAAAACCTATTATTTGAAAATTCATTCGTGTACGAGTATTAAGAAAATATGTTAAAAATTAAGTATTGTGAGTGAGTAAGAGAGAGAAAATAAGTTAGTGGATAGTTGTTGTGAGTGGATAGGAGAGAGAAAAATGAACATTTTAGGTAAGTAGCAATAAGCATGAGACGTCCAAAATGAAAATAAGTAGCGATAAGAATGTGGCAGAGGGAGTAAATAATTAAAGACCTCTCAATCATGGCTTAAATTTGCATTTCTTCACTATTTGTAAAATAAAAACCCTGATTACCCCTAAGCTATACTCCACAACTTGCTCAAGCAGACTTCAAACTGAATGTGACTATAACAAACTAACAAACAGAGAGTCAGTTAACTAAAAACCTAACAAACATAGTAAATGCACACACAGAATTAGACAATTTACTAGACTACCCTCTGTACAAGTACTGTATTACATTTACTACCACAGTTTATAATTGCTTGAGAGCACATCAAAACTTGATCTAACAAACTTCAAACTTAACGTGGCTAACTAACTATCTAACAGAGTCAGTTAACTAACGCCTAACAAACACAACAAATGTACAAACATACTCCCTCCGTCCTACCTCACTTGAGACCTAAGAGGTGGACACACTATCTAAGGAAAATGTGTGGTAGAAAATATTCGCATTTCAGACAGATTAAAATATGCAGCAATACCACAACAAATATATAACAAAATAATTCCATCATGACTTCTTAGGCTCAAGATGCTCTGTAGTCTGCTTATCCATTTTCATAATACCATCATTCAGGCAGAAAACTATCCAAAAAAAAAAACATTTTCAAGTCAACCGAAAATTAACCGGGCATACGCTGGAGTGGGTCCCACACTAGGAAGAGCTCGACCCAAAAACACGGATTCTCTGTTCAATTGGAACACTGCAGCACGGACATGTTTCCGTCCCCTTCTCCGCGTGTTCCTCATATTAGGATTTAGGAGAGAAAGACGAAGTCAAACATACATGGTAGAGAATAAGTAATATGAATGACTCAATTTTATTATGAACAATAGGTTACATATTTATAGGGTTACATAGAAAGTTCTAGATCTAGTCTAGCTTGTTGTACAATAAACAATCTCCTAATGATATGCAATATCTAGGTTAATATCTAAAAGATATTTACAAAATATACTTAGGAATATATAATATTCCTATACGCTCCCGCAAGATGGACGATCCTTGGACATCTTGGAAAGACATGAGATGAACCGGGTGTGATGAAGTAATTGAGGTGGATTAGTTCCCGGATGTGCGGTGAGAGGTGAGGTTATTTTTAGGTGAGGCTAGGAGGGTTTGCCTCTAGGGTTTCGACAAGGAGGATTTTTGCCGTAAACAGTGAAAAAGGGGAAGATTCCCGTATGTAAGGTTGTTTCAGCGCAGCAGTTTTGAAAGGGCGATTCCCGCTTCGTTTGTGGTCCGATCGGGGTGATTTTTTTCGCCTGGGTTTCGCTAAGAGATAGGGCTTCGATCCTACTGGTGTCGATCTGTATTTCCAGTTCTCTCGGCAGGTGGTTTTTTCTGGTTAATTCTGCTGCAGTTTCTGAGTATGTGTTTGGGCAGTTTTGGTGGGACTTTTGTTTGGTGGGGAGAGTGGTTTTGAAGGTTTTGTGGAGAGGTTGGCGGAGGGGTGGTGTGTGGTGTGAAGTGGTGAATATGAGGTGTCTAGGGTTTTGCCACAATAAGTGGGGGCGGCATGGATGTTTTGCCGCGGGTTGGGATGAGCAAAGAAAAAAAACAAAACAAAAAGAAGGGGTTTCGGCTAGTTGGGTGGTTAGCCGATGGTTATTTGGGAGGAAGAAGGTGATTTTGCGGCTGGCAGGGGTTGAGCCGGGTGGGTGTGAGCTTGTGGGGTGGGGGTTGGTGGGTGTGTGGCGCTTGTGGGGTGGGGCGCTAGGGTTTCGCCGCTGGTTTGGTGGAGATGTCCTTTATGGATCTTTTTGCTCTGATACCATATTAGGATTTAGGAGAGAAAGACGAAGTCAAACATACATGGTAGAGAAGAAGTAATATGAATGACTCAATTTTATTATGAACAATAGATTACATATTTATAGGGTTACATAGAAAGTTCTAGATCTAGTCTAGCTTATTGTACAAGAAACAATCTCCTAATGATATACAATATCTAGGTTAATATCTAAAAGATATTTACAAAGTATACTTAGGATATATAATATTCCTTATACCTCATTGCAATTGACACACAGAACCTGATGAGCGCAAGGTAAGAACAAAACAAAAACTTCGTATTCCAAACAAATCACACATTCTCTATTATTTCCAGATTCTTTATCCGAAAAATCCTCAAGATTATCCATTTCATCAAGCAGCTTCAGGCGAAGTGACTCTACTTGTGCTGCAGCTAGCTCTTTCGCCTTTTTCTCCTCCCTTCATTTTGCCTGTTGTATAGAATAGGAGAAACATATCAACCAAGTGATATACTTGTGTGTGTGTGTGATCGAGTGTGTGTCACAGGGAAAATGAAAGGAAAGATTAATAGGCAATTTGAGGAACCAGGCTACCGCAGCTACACAATTTCCAGAAAATATCACCCAACGTGCTAATAAAGACATTTCGATAGATCCGATTAAAAAAAAAACAAGACTGTCAATAATTAACCAACTAAACCCTGTTTGATAGAAATGGGTGGGGTTGCAAGAACAAAACATAGGGTTGAGTTTGTAGGCAATAGAAAAGCGTATCCAGCAAGTTCAGTCCCAAGAAGGAAGTGTATCAAACAAATGCAGTATACGGAATAGACAAAGAATATAAAAAACGATCCCTTTCATACAAGTAATCTTAGCCCCACTCGGCTAGGAGGATCAAATCACGAAGAGCGTAAGATAAGATTAGCATTAAACGTATATGAGTGCTAACACCAATACCCTTGCCGGTGTACGACACGGTACATTAGCAGAAATGAAAAGTCTATTTTTGGTAATAATGAAGGTAATTTTCAAGGATAATAGATTCTCTTCTGGGGATGATATATCAAGGAAAAACTTAAGCATACTGTAAAAAAAAAAAAAAAAAAAAAAAAAAAAAAAAATCTAAGCCAAAATCTGACAGCAATCTTCTATAAGGATGGAGGAACATTAAAAAGCATACAAGTTCGACATCTTCTGCTTCTCCGCTGTAATAAAAATAGTGCGAAAAATAATCAAAGAAACTAATGCACTATAATGTAACACGGTATGAAATCTTATTGTTCATAGTTTACGTTGCTCGACAATTCCTATCAGAACTTACCTTTCATTTGCTAAAGGTTGAATATTAATGCCAAATTTAAACAACATAGTTGAGGGGAAACAAAGAGATATACGTACCTCCGCATCTTTCACTGACGCCTCCATATCAACCATCTGACGAAGCATCTCTGACATCTCCTGCTTCTTTGCTGCAATTTCCTCCAACATCTTGGTTTTCTGCTTCTCCCAATCTACAAGCCTCTTCATAATCTTCTTCTCCATCTTTAATACTTCCAAATAGGCGGTCACAATCTCCGATTCACATAACTTTACAGCCACAATATTATGGTTTGTCTACTACTCTGTCCCTCTGAGCAACCCAAAATTTCCTGCCAAAAAAGAAAATAAAAATAAAAATATATATATATATCTATATCTATATCTATAAACACTCTTTGATACATATGGTAATGATAAAAGCATATACTGTATACTCCCTCCGTCCCACTCAAAAATATGATTCTTAGTCCTGACACGGGGGTTAAAGAATACTAGTTCTTTACTGGAAAAAGTGGTTTAAAAAGTAAGTGTTGTAACATGCTCAAATTTCATTCTTTTAGCTTTCTCCTATTACCACGAGCACCATTAGACTATGTAACATGCTCAAATTTCATAAGCGGTTAATTACATGGTTACTTAAGATTAGCACTTAACTTGCAAGATTTGATCACTGAATCTTTTATAAGAACACTAAACTACAATTTAGGATATGAAGTCATTACATATGTTCCATTCGTGCGGTCAAGTTGTCCAGATCATAACGAGCCTTCTTGCAGCTTGCACTGCCTTCTGTTGGGCCCATCCTCTCCGCTCCTTTACTTGTTCCACAACATCATTAATCTGATGAACCAAATCTACGACCATCCAATCCTTCGCATCCTCTGGCACAAACTCCATGTTTTCATCAAGAATCATGTTACAAAACTTATTCAACATTACATTCGCCTCATCCTGGTTCTCTACTTTTTCATTTTGCTCACACGGCGTATCCCTTTTGAACAAACTCATACCCGAAACATCTATTTCACTCGCACACTTAATGTGACCATTACTCATAGGAAGCCATACCATTGGATCGCCTCTACTCAAATGCGGCTTAAATTGTTGCCACAAACATACCAAACCATCAAGATAATACTTCTTTAACTGCCCCCAAATCATCAAAACGAGTCTCCTCCTCCGCCTCTTCCAAATTCCCACAAATCAAATAAGTAAGTATTAATCAAAATATTACTAAAAACATCCATGTTCTTACCAAAACAATACCCATATGTCAGTATAGCCTCCCATACAACGAGATAATTACAAACCAATGCAACGTGTTACACTCTTGGTTACACAAAAGGTAACATACTCTTCTTTAAAAACATAATGAAAACATACTTTTATGTCGGGTTACAAATAATGCAACCATATTGGACGACGTTAAGTTTTATTAACGAAATGAACCAACTCGTTAAATAAACTAACAGTCGTGAAAGAAGTAACACACCTTTCATCTTCAACGTCATTTCATCTCTATCCTTGCAATTTTTCCAATTTCAAACAAAAAACAAAGGTGGATGAACACACTGTAACCAAGCCGCCGTCCCGCCGCCACCATCACCACCAAACAACCACCACTATTCACCGCCATAAACAAATTCGAACATCAATTTTAATCTTTTCACTTCAATTATTCTCAATCCGGGCAATAATAACAAGAAATTAATCTAATTTTAACACTTGATTACAATAATACCCATGAATCAAAGATTAAAACTCACAAAAAAGAAGAAGAAAATAATAATAAAAACCCCACATTTCTTCTGGTTCATCAAAATCTGCATTCTGGAATGGTAGGAGGCGACGTGAAGAAGGCGATGTGATGAGGAAGAAAGCGTAGTACTCGATCCAAAACCATCTTGCCGTTGTTTTTGTTGTTTTGCCATTATTGTGGTTGTTGGTGAAAGGTATGAGGTGACAGGGGAGTTTACGGGATTGAGGTGGGGAAGGGCTTATGGGGTCGGGATTTGGGGTGGGGGGTTGGGGGGGAGGGGAAGGGTTACGGGAAAGGGGAACAGGCAAATAGAGAAATGGGTTAGGATTTTGATGCAGGGATTTTGATTTTGAGAGAGAAATGGGTTTGACCTTGAATTGAGGATTTGTCTTTTATTTATGGTGGAAATGGGTGGTGGTTTATGGTGTGGACTGATGGGTGGTGGGTGGTTCTTTGAGGATGTGAGGGGGTAAGGAAGGATGAATACTATCAAACTCATTAAATAAGTTAATGAATGTTAAAAATATTTAAATGGTGTTAGTTTTTTTCTTATAATGTTAGCATTTTAGTTATTTTTTTAACGTCGTTAAAGACCGTTCCATTATTTGTAACAAAATGATAAAGTACATTTCATTAAGATGTCAAATCCTAGTACATTGCATTAATTGTAACAATTGTTATAGTACGTTTACCCTACCTTGTCGTTCGCCCACATACAACATGTAACCCAAACCACCAAGCTTAGAAACCGCCTTTTTATACAACAAATCCAACTTCTCCATCACCATCGCCTCTAACTGATCCTCACTACATTAAATCCAACCCTCATCTTTAGAATTCAGGTGCCACAAGTGATCTAATGGCTCACAGTTATTGAGATGAGTATTATCGTAATATTATGCAAACATGTGAACGGTTGGATTGCAAGTGGTACATGCATGAGTGACACGCAAAAGTGATACAGGAGATCTCAACTCATCAGGGTTAGGGTTTTCAACCAAGTCAAATGAATCCACGAAACCCAATTCATAATTCGAATTGACCTCAGATTCCATAACTAATTAAGAAATTAAAGGACATTAACAATCAGATACGGGAAAGAAGTAAAGTATACACATAAAATTCACCAATGCATGGAGTAAGAAATCAACTATATATATCGATCATGCATGCAGTTATATAAACAAGAAAATGTGAATTTGACGGTGGAGAAACTCACTGATGAAGGTGGTCTGAGTTGCAGCTCACTGAAAGGGTGTCCTGTTCAGATATATACAACCTCCGTTTCACGTGAATTGAGACTTAATTCCTTTTTTCATCCGTTCCAGTGGCGGACCTAGGATTTCATATAAAGGGGGGCAAAATTGCATAAGGGGGCAAAAAAAAAAATGTTAGTGTATTTTTATTTTACACTAAGGGGGGCAAAGTTTACTAAATTGCACTAACACCCTTAACTTTTACAAAAAATTGCACTTGTAAAAAAAAAAAAAAAAAAATCAAACGGGGGCCGCGGCCCCCGAAAGGGCCTTCCTACTAGGGGTGTCAGTGGTTCGGTTCGAACCGCGGTTCGAGACCGAACCGAACCAAACCGCATGGTTTGGTTCGGTTTTTACACGCCAGTGGTTCAGCTACGGTTCAGAAAATCTATAAACCATGTGGTTCGGTTCAGCTCACGGTCTCAGCACCGAAGTCGAACCAAACCGAACCAAACGAGCTAAATCGAGCTGTTCAAACCGAACCGATGAACCGAACCGATGAAACCGAACCCCTAAACCGAACCAGGCAATTTGGACCATTGATTGTTTGTAAAAGTTAATCTGGATCATTGATATATACATATAAAACATAAACCCTACCCCAAAACCACTTCTCACTTCTCAATCTCTCAGTCTAAGGAGCGCCGCCGACAAGGACTCTCAAGTCTCAAGCACCGAAGTCGATGCCTTCCCCGACGCCGACGCCTTCCCCAACGCCGACTGCCTTCTCCGACGCGACTTCCTTCCCCAACGCCGACTTCCTTCTCTGGCGCGGCGACTTCCTTCTCCGGCGCGACTTCCTTCTCCGGCGCGATTGCTTCTGTTCCTTCGTAAACCAAGGTTAGATAATTAATTACAGATTTGGGTAATTTTGCAGTGGATTTAGTTTCTTTAGGTAATTTGGATGATTTTCACTGGAATGTTTCCTTTTGGTCGGCGGTTTGAGCCGATATATCAAACCGCGGTTTGAGCTGAACCGAACCGAAACCATTGTGGTTCGGTTCAGTTCGGTTTCGAGTTTTTGACGGTTCAGCTCGGTTTGAGATTTTCTATTAGACGACGTCTACGCAGTAGGATCAGAGTAAGCGAGCTCACTCGACTATAATCTAAAGTTGAGGCACAAGACTCAGACTCGGTTAGCGCTCTGCCCAATAGTAAGAGCATCGAAAGAACTACTGCTGGCAGGACTGAGCCAAGGGCACCATTTCCTACTCTGCCAGACGTTGTGGCCGGTCTACCCTCTCTGATCTCGAACTCTTTCTCAGAAACAACGAAGAATCTTTGTCTTTTATGTCAGCTAATAGAAGTAGGTGTCTGCGAACAATAGGCCTCTTGCTAAAGCAAAACAAAGATCTCTCTTCTCATCGACCTTCGTCCTTTCTAAATCAGCTAGATTGAGCTCTGAAAGAGACTCATCGACCTTCGTCGCTTCTAAATCAGCTAGATCGATAGCTTCTAACTCAGCTAGATCAATATCAATATCTTCTAAATAAGCTCGATTGATAGCTTCTAACTCAGCTCGATCGATAGCTTCTAAATTCAAAACCGTGCATGAGACTTTCATCTCACACGGCTCCTAAGTGATAAAAGACAGAAGATGAGTTCTTCGTTCTTGTTTGATTACCTTCCTCGCGTATCTATAAGACTGAATCCATTCTATTTCTAAAAAGGATTTCTAATCCTTAACTTTTCGAGGAATCCTTGATCAGTGGTTGTGAATGACTGATTTTTTCAATCTTTTGGATCTTGGTTGGGTAGGAACAAGTCAGAAAGATTGAAAAATAGAACCATCTGATTTGATTCGTTCTCAATAGCCATGAGATAATCATCTTAGGGTGATCCTTTTGTCGACGGATGCTCCTATTACACTCGTAGTCTCTGAAGGATGAGAACCAACTCTGTAGCATCTACACCGCGAATTCAAGTATTGTATACGTCATTAGTCTGATCCTTTGTAAGAACTATACCCGTAATAACGAACTGGCAAAATAGATTTGTTTATCATAAAGAGATTCATCGTTCTGCTTTACCTTAATTGTTCTTTTACCCCTATGCATTCCTACGTGCTCTTTTTTTCCCCCTACTGTTGTCGTGACGCTTTGGTTACGAAGGTTACCGGGGTCTAGGTTTATGGATGGATTCCGTAATCGAAAGTCCCTCGAACTCAATCAATATCAACAACATGTCGTGACCGGTTAGGCTTGGTTGATTTTTTCAGAAAAGAAAGTCGGTTTCGGGGGTTCATTGATTAGTACACCTCCGGTGCTGGGAAGGTCGGGACCGTGGTCGTCCGTCTTCGGTTTGCCGGCCTATCTTCTTTCTGAGATTGACCAGCCAGCTGGGTTGGTTTGGCTATTCTTTTCTATTGAAAAGGACCTTCCGAAGCAAGTTCTTCATCGGTAACCAATCTCACATAGACTTGGGACTGTTAAGCATATAGCTGGCCTATATTTTTCAAAGACAAAGATCCTCTTTTACTTGGTCGTCGTCCTTATTGCTCCACTAGTAAGCACGAGAACGAAGGAGGCTATGCTCCGCCGGAAGCAGTCTAGGCCTTTCTTTCAACAGCTATTTCGCTACTTTTGACCAGCGACCTTACGACTAAATGTTCAATGCTTGCCCTATACCTAGCTGGATGGATTCCATTTCGAGATGCTTAGCCTATTTGAGAAGCTTTACTATTTGGATATATGCCATCTCTATCAATGACTGAAGAAAGAAATAGACTCTTCTGTGCCTATAGGACACATCCTGAGGGGACAGATCGTTCCATGATTGACTGAGAAGACATCTTTCTCTGCCTTCCTCGCCTTTCTTAAATCCGGACAGCCAGTACGAGAAATGGTACGAGGCCAGCAAGTAGAAGCGAATTCAAAGCTTCTTATGGGCTATGGTTAGTGCTGCTGCGCATGCTGTTTCTGTTACGAGACTGAACTTTAATAGGCTAGCCTCACAGAGGTAGTAAAAACATACAATAACGAGATCCAATGAAATTCCATTTCTTTTTTTGCTTCACCCTCACTCAATGATACTCTAACTGATGGAAGCCTTACCCTTGGGCTTCATCTTCCCGGTCTTTCTGAGGCGACCAGCTGTTAATAGTCCTTTCTATGACCGCAAATACCATCATAGCCTTATGATCAAGAGCACCACGCCCGGTTGATAGAAAGGCAAATAACCACTTTCTTTCCAAGGGAGAAATGCATTCTAAGGAAGATCAAGGGTGCGGAGAGAGAAGGGATAGCTGATGATTCAGACTACGATGTGGTAGGAGTGATAGAAGGGCAACTCTGGTTAGGAGCTAGACTTTGGGTAAGGAGAGAGTTAGCTGACTCAGTGTTGACAACATGGGCCGGGCCGATCTCAAGGACAGGTCTAAAAAGAAGGTCTGCATAATGCCTTCACAACTTTCTTCCTCTCCCAGCTAACTTATAGTTTTCAAGCTCAACCAAAGTGGGCTGGGCAACTACAGGCTTACTATTAGTGGCTTGCCTACCACGCGATGCACTACGGCCTCTATAAATCCCCCAGGAAGGCCTTTTCTCTCTGCCACTTTTTTATGGCCAAGGTGGGCTCCTCTTGTTCTTAGATCAACGGGCCAAATCTATTGGATTGCTGCCGCGATTGGGAAATCCATCTTGGAAAGGCCTTAATTAATCTATTTTGACTTAGGATGACTTTTAGCGACCATCCAGGGGCCATAGCCAACTCCAACTAAACTAAGATCATAAGAAAAGCCTGCTATTCTATCTCAGTACCCATCGAGGTAGTTAGGCAGAAGAGGCGGAGACCTGAAGACCTATCTTCATATGATACCGACAGGGTGCTGGAAGGTGCTGGAAGTTCACTCATCTTAGTCTTTGGCACGGGAGACATGTCTTTAATCTTTCTCGCGGGGAAGGAGATCAGATAGACTCGACTAAGGACAGGTGGATATAAGACAGATACCAAGAGACTGTCAGCTACTTGGCTAAGTCATTCCTATGTTGGTGACTAGATCCCATGACCGCCGATGTACGACCCATTCTCCCTTCGTGCAGTTACCAACCGCTCTATCTCCGATAAGACCCATGGCAGACAGATTTCTATTGGCCCAACTCCCTCTGAATTGAGCCCTATCTGACATAAGAGTTGTACCCGTACGGAAAGAATGAAATACATAGGGGACCATCCTTTGGTTGCGGCATGCTCCTCAGATTTACGGATTCGCAGGGGGCCTCAGGCCCTACGACGTTTCGCAAGCCTTTGTCATTGTCAGTCAACTAAGTAGGGCCTTTTGAACTAAATCTTAAGTAGTCTATCAGTGGTGCAAAGCGGCTTTGCCCCTTTTCAGTAGGGGAGCGAAAGGTTAGACCTTAGAAAGTCAGCGAACAGCGGTTCTTCTCTTCTATGTAGGTATGGCCTTCCCCCTTGATTCTCCTAAGCGTCTTCGCTAACTCGCTCGCCTACTATACCCTACTATGTAGGCTAGGCTAACTCAGCCGCTTACTTCTACTAATGTAGGGCTAAATAGCGCCTTTCTCTTTTTTAAATAACCCATTCTCATTCTTTTTCATAAGTCAAGTAGGCGAACCTATAGGTCCTTAGTAGCGTTGACAAAGAAGAACTGCCGGTTAAAAGACAGCGAATCCTTATATTTAGATCTTTATATATATTATTCTATATAATAATGAAATGTTAGGCCAGCTTGACAAGCTACCCTTCCTCTTGATCTGAGGTTCGAAGATAAAGAGATCTATTACTTCCATTCCACTTATCGATCCCGGGTCCGTTTTTTCAGTCTTATCCTTTTTTTTAGTCTTTTGATCAATCTCATTCTCCGTTTTTTTAGTCTTTTGATCAATCTCATTCTCCGTTTTCCTCCGTCTCTACTTCCTCCGTCTCTACTTCCTCCGTCTCTTCTTCCTCCATCTTTTCTTCCTCCGTCTCTCCTTCGTCCGGTTCCATAAAGTAAGGATCCTCAAGAATCGCGCTTTCTTTTAGTTGTTGAATCTTTAAACACACCAACATTGGCATTGGCCAAGAATTGAGTTTGCCCGAAACGTCTAGTTTCCTTTGTTTCCTGAGGGCATCATGTCTCTTTTCAAGATTCATCAATGGAAATCCTATGTCCATTCCACAGATTCTCTATTCAAGAAAGAATAGACAAATCATTCACTCCCCAGTCTGAGAGATCTTTTGAAGAAGGCCTTCCTTTGGTCGCCTTTCTCTCCTTAAAGCTCCTCAAGGCCAACAGGTAAGTCCAGTCACTCCTTTTACGACTTTTCTAGGGCATAAATTGTTGATTGAATCACAGAAATCTCAATAGTGGGTGCTTTCGATACCCAAACCTCCGTTTCCACCAAATCCGTTTACCATACTCCTCTTTTGTTGTAGGTTTTATTTATTAGTGCTAATAAACACTGGGCGAGAGGTGCACCTAACCCACCTACCCACTCATCAATCACGGTGTTCAGCTGACTTGCACTGATAGACCCCTATTGTATTGGAATTAGGCGCCCATTTTTTGACGCGAAATAGAAGAAGCTCTGGGAAAGGTCAAGGAAAGAACTTGTTCTTCCGACGTAAAGAATTCTTCCAATAATTCCGAGCCAAATCGTTTCAAAAAAGCAGTCCATCTCAACCTGACTAAGCCGGAAAGAGAGAGTTCCGGGCATAGATGTAGAACTCTTTCGAAAGAGGATAGGTGCTATTTGATTATCACGATCAATTCCTTTTTCAAAGCCGGCTGCAGCTGCACGGGCCCTTCCCGCGTGCCACAAATGACCTACGAAGAAGAAGAATCCTAGAACAAAATGAGAAGTAGCTAACCAACTTCTAGGAGAGACATAATTGACTGCATTAATTCTGAAACTTAGCACTTCTTTTCTTATTGATTCAAGGGGCTTAGGCCTTCTTGAATTCAGTCTATCCGAACCGAAGACGAACTTCTCAGATCAGGCTAGGCCTCTCCAGCGGAGCTGGGCGCCGGGGCCCTGGATGCACTCGCGATTGGCACATAGGGGTCTTGCTTAACATGAGTCCATTGGTAAGTTCCCTTGGATTGTGATGGGAGATTTAAATGAAGTTCGAAAGAGTGAAGAAAAGATGGGGGGGTAGAATGTTATGTTCTCAGTCAATAGAGAGGTTCCATGAAGCTATTAATGAAGCTGAGCTGATGGACTGTTAATAATCCCGCAGGTACTGAAACCATTAAAAGAACACCCAATAATTTATTAGGGACTGTACGAAGTATTTGAAAGACGGGAAACAGGAACCTCTTCAATACGGTCCGGATTGCTAGCCCCCGTTCATAGTTTTGCTACAGATGATACACGAGGAAGATTTTTATGGCGGTTCTTCCTTCTAATGACTGGCATATCTATGATTCTTTTCTCCCAGATGAAGCAGCAGGCAATGACATCGCCAGGGAATGTTACGAATGAACCGCGTAGAACTACTAAAGCCCATTCTTTTTTTTTTTTTACCTTTCTAGGTAAAAAGCATAAATAGATAGATCGGTATCTCCATTTCATGTGAACCCGGAGTCTTTTATCTGGGAAGAGGTCCTTCATCAGGCTCTCCCCAATCGGCCCACGCGGATAAAAAAGCATCGACTGCCTTTCTAGCGGTTTGCAAGACTCATCATCGCCCCTCTATCCTTCCTGAGAAAGTTGTGAAAATAAAAATAAAAAATATCATTGAAATCGATTTTTATTGACCAATCAGAATTGCCACCCAGGCTCTATAATTGCCTCAAAAGGTCTAATATATATACATTATTAGACCCGGACACACTGGCCCAGAAGGGCCACTAAGAGAGAGGAGGGAAGATCTCTCTTTCTTAGTTTTGACCTATCGATCTTGAATAGTCTCCTTCGTCGCCCCTAAGCCCTTGTCGAACTGGAGCCTTATGCCATCTACTCAAAGTACCTAAACAATTGAGGCAAATCTAGCTCTCCGCCGGGCTAGGACACGAGTCGAGGCTATCAATGAGATTTCCTAAATGTGGCTTCGAATAATCAAAAAGGTTCGATTTAGAAAAGGCTATTTTGCTTGTTTTGTTTGATTTTTTCAATTCAATACAATCAAATCTAATCAAGCGGAATCGGATTTGGATGGAACAAAAAAAAGGGGGGATAAAATCACCCCTTTGATTGAGCCAATTGCTAATCAATTTCTACCTCTTAGTATTGACCAATAGTGCAAATTACAATATCCGGCGTGAATATTGATACCGAAATGCGCACTAAATACTTTTCGAGAGATCTCCTCCATATCACTGGTATGGCTATCAAAATCGTGAGCATCAGCATGTAGGTTCCAGATCCAAGTGGTAGTTTCAGGACCTTTAGCTATTGTTCTTGAGAAATGGCCCGGTCTAGCCCATTCTTCGAAAGAAGTTTTTATGGGATCCCTATCTACCAAAATTTTGACTTCTGGTTCCGGCGAACGAATAATCATTGAGTCCTCCTCTTTCCGGACAACACATATAAAGAGACCCGCCAACAGTCAAATAATTAGTGAATCTAGGAGAGACAAGAAAGAAAGCAATCGATTCAACGAGCGAAAAAGGAGAGAGAGGGATTCGAACCCTCGATAGTTCTTTATTGAAAACTATACCGGTTTTCAAGACCGGGGCTATCAACCACTCAGCCATCTCTCCGAAAGACAATTTTATTGTAATCCTCCACATAGAACATGGCCATATATGGCTACCGCCCATTCCCTTACTATACAAGGGGGGCGGAGCGCTAAGAAAGAGAAAGCGTTATCACTATACGAAATGAAGCAGCGGCTAGAACGCTAAGATCAACCACTTTGAGAACTAGGACCCTTTCTTTCTCGGTCGTCTGTCTTAATAAGTTAAGCAAGCGGATTCCGATTCATGTGGTCGTTCTCTGCGGACTTAAAAAGCCACCTACAGACGCTTTACGCCCAATCATTCCGGATAACGCTTGCATCCTCTGTCTTACCGCGGCTGCTGGCACAGAGTTAGCCGATGCTTATTCCCCAGATACCGTCATTGCTTTGACTATCAGGACGGACTAGTCACATCTGATTAATGGGATAGAAGGCAGCAGCACTTCCTTTGCTTCTTTCTGGAGCTTACTAAAGGAGGCCTTACCTTGAATTGAAAGCTTGGTCCTGGTCCATTGAGTTGAATGAGTTGAAGCACCTTTCCCATTAGTCTCATCTGAAGAAATTCCCGAATAAGAGAGATTGGATGCAATTCTTCCCAGTATGAAATGAGTCAAGAATCAAGCTACAAGTTTCGATCTATACGAAAGGCCTTTTTTCTTTCTTTTGCTTTCATTGATACCTGACTCTATAGGGGCGCTAGCGCTTTACTACTAGAATCTCAAAGGGGGCCCGAAAACGTAATAGGCTGCTACTCTAGGCTCGCTTCTTCAAGCTCCGCCCCTTGTATAGGTTGGGTTGCTGGATACGGGATCCTCGTAGTAGGCTGGACCAAGATCCAGCCGAGAGAGGGCAGTCTTTAGAAGCAAGAGGGAGGTCGTAGATCTGGAACGCTTCGCCTTTTATTATCTTCTTCCCGCCCTAGGAGTAGCACAAAAAGAGAGATTAGCATGTTGGACCATAAACAACTAACGCCTTCCTCGTTGGGGCTCCGTGCATTGAGAAAAGGCTAACGCGACGGGAAACCGGCCATTAGTGGACACGGGGAGGGAGCAGGCGAAGCGTGTCGTTCGTAATGGAAAGAAAGAGACCACTACTTCCCCTCTTTGTTGGACCGCCGGCGCGAACACAGTGGTCTCTGACCAGGACCAGGAACCAATTAGAATTTGGATCTTGACATGTCGGTGGTTTTTAACCGTAGGCATTTTGCCAGGAAGTTGGTGGGCTTATATTATTCATCCATCTTAGAGTCAATCGGACTTCTAATAATAAAAAAAAGAATCAAATCGCACCATCTCTGTAATAGCTAAATGCCTCTTTTTCTCCCGAAGTTGTCGGAATTATTCGTAATAAGATATTGGCTACAATTGAAAAGGTCTTGTCAATAAAATTTCCAGTGATCCGCGATCTAGGCATAGGTAGGAATCCATTCTATAATTTTAATCATTCCCTCTCTCGTGGAAAAAAGATACCACAAGGAAAAGAATTGGAGAGCTTTCCCCCCTTTTCGCCGGCCCTTTGGTCTTAAGAACGATGGTTTGAAGAATGAGTGATTGCCCTTCTCCGACCTTTACTGCCCAACCTGAGAGCGGACAGCTAATGCGTTCCCATACTTCCATGAGAATAGTATCTGTGCGGAATTCGGGAGACAACCGTGACTCCTGTTCGATGTAGATTGCCCCTAATGTCAGTATCAGATGATCATGATAATCTGTCACCTTTTCTATTTGGCGTGCGTAGTACGGCTCAATCTCTTTTTACAACTGCTCGGTTTTTATCAGAAGCTTGTGATGTGGTTTTTAATGCAGCAAGCAGGAAAAGCCAATTCTTAATTGTTGGCACTAAAAAAAAAGCAGCGGATTTAGTAGTACGGGCTGCAATCGGGGCTCAGTGTCATTATGTTAATAAAAAATGGCTCAGCGGTATGTTAACGAAAGAAAAGAAAGAAAAATGACAAGGTTCGACCTTTCATTGTAGTCTATTTTTTCTATGTTGTTGGTGGGGAGTCTTATCTTCCCTTTTTTTTCTTCTTCGTCTATGAATTCTTTTTCTCGTGTGAGGCTTTTGTGGAATTTGAGTGATTTTGCGAGGAATCCTGTTTTAGGTTTCTTTTTATTATTTATTTCTTCTTCAGGTTCAAGTGGCATAGGTGGGACTTTCGGAACACCAACTGGCATAAAAAGACAAAATACATATGGAGCTACATTGCAACAAATCTTCTTTTTCTGCAGCATTGCTTCTATGATCTTAGGAGCGCTGGCCGCCATGGCCCAAACGAAAGTCAAAAGACTTCTAGCTCATAGTTCAATTTTATTCATACTCCTCCTTTGTTGTAGGTTTTATTTATTAGTGCTAATAAACACTTATGTATCCCAATCTCATCTACATACGAAGCCCTGTCCAATCTACTCTTTCACTGGCTGCTATCTTACTAAAGAGTGGTCCTCTCTTTGCTACCCTCTCGTCACTTTGCCGAACATGTGCGAGCCCCTTCGAATGGAAAAATCACATTCAATGAGGATTTAGTTCATCCGACACGTACACGTCATGGACATCCTGCTTTTATATGTTCGATAGACGTGTATGTAACTATTGAGAGTGAAGATATTATCCACAATGTGAGTATTCCGCCCAAAAGTTTTCTTTTAGTTCAAAACGATCAATATGTAGAATCAGCTCGTCACCTTCTGGGTTCTACGAACGAAAATTTATTTATTAGTCAAGCTGCTTACTTTTCCTTGGTTTGTGTTCCAAAAAATTTGGTCTCAATTCACATGAAACGGAGAGAGTATATATACAGAGAGAAATGTACGGAGTTATCGCCGCCAAATGAAGATTGTCAGAATATAGGAAGGTATGAAACTATGAGGCCAAATTACATTTTTACCCCCCAAAGTATCCACCGATTCCCACTTTGCACCCCCATTTGAAAAGTCGGTCTATTTGGAACCTAAACTACCAAATTTTCCCACTTTGCACCCCAGCACTAACGAATGTTAGAAAATTTAACAGAATAGGTAACGAACGGACTATTTTGTAATGCTTATTAGTTTTTATGGGTCAAAATGCAAACTTTTAAATATTAAGTACTAACAAATATTTCTTTTTCCAAATATTTAACATTATCTTAAATATTAAATAATTAATATTTATTGAAAATAATACAATTTTTTTATGCTAAAATATTTTTTTAAAAAATAAAATTTATTTTTGAAAAAATAAATAAAAATTTACGTTTTTTTAAAATAAAAATATTTTAAAAATAAAGATATTATTTTCTGAAGAAAACATTGTAATGTCTTATTTGTATTTTTTAAAAATATAATATAAAACTTTTAAATTGTAATTTTTTTAAGAATTTTTATTTTTTTTAAAAAATAAAAATTATAGCATTTTTTTTTTTTTAAATTTTTACTCCCTCCGTCCCAGTTTAAGGTTCTTACTTTCCTTTTTGGTATTTCCCTGTTTAAAAGAATATTGTACTTTTTTTTAAAAAAAAATACAATATTTTTCTAAATAAAAAAAAACGCTATAATGTTTAATTTTTAAAAAAAATAAATTCTTACAAAAATTACAATTTAAAATTTTTTATTTTATATTTTTTTAAAAATATAAAAAAAAACTTTACAATGTTTTTTTAGAAAAAAATATTTTTTTTTAAAAATATTTTTATTTAAAAATAAAAAAACATACTAAATTTTTAGTTTTATTAAAAAAATAAATTTCATTTTTTTAGAAAAAAATAATTTCATATTCTTTTAAAAAAAATTTGCATATAATTAGTATTATTTTCAAGAAGTATTAATTATTTAAGAATTAATAATTAAGATAATGTTAAATATTTGAAAAATAAATAAATTTTTAGTACTTAATATTTAAACTTTGCATTTTGACCCCGTAAAAATAATAAGCATTACAAAATAGTCCATTCGTTACCTATTCTGTTAAATTTTCTAACATTCGTTAGCGCTGGGGTGCAAAATGTGAAAATTTGAAAGTTTAAGTACCAAACAGACCGACTTTTCAAATGGGGGTGCAAAGTGGGAATCGATGGATACTTTGGGGGGTAAAATGTAATTTGGCCAAACTATGAATATGACGAGATAGAAACTAGTTGGGCTTTTAAAAAAAAAGAAAAAAACTAGTTGGGCCTTTTTAATCTTCATCCACACAAAAGCCCAATGGTGACTAGTTGTACTATAATCGAACACTTGATTTTTATTTATTTTTTTTTATTTTTTTTTTTATAGTACACTACTTGATATTGTGTTTGTATGCACACTTTAAGATATTATGTTTATACATACTCTATCCGTCCCACCTCACTTGAAACCAAAGAGCTAAGAGGTGGGCATAATAACTAAGGAAAAAGAATAAAATAAAAGAAAAAATGTGTGGTAGAAAATGAAGAGAGAGATTGAGTGGGGTTAATAATAGGTTGGTTGAATGGATGGTGTGGTGGAAATAAAGAGGGAGAATGAGTGGGTGGGGTAGATTGAATATACAATTATAAAAAGATTACCATTTTGGGGAGTTTCAAGTGAAGTGGGACGGACCAAAATGGAAATAAGTCACAAGTGAGGTGGGACGGTGGGAGTATTTAAGTTTAAATTAGATTTTTTTTTATTTTTAGATAATTATCAATGAAAATTATTTTGAAGGGAAGTATATAAAATGTAATTCATGATTTGTAAAACGTAGAATGTAATTGAAGACGCTTTTCATTCATTTTTTCCCCGAAATATAGCGCACCACGTACTTTACTATTCAGTGGCGCAGCTGTGAAAAGGCCAAAGCGGGTAATTACCGCCATTGATTTCACAAAAGATGAAATTTTGAATGTTAAAAACTTAAAGGATATTGCAATAAAAAATTTCAAAAATGACTCCAGTACACATTAAAATAAACCAAAATCATTTTAACAAGTGACACTAATCTTCAGGATAAAAATAGCCCTACATCTTGCTAGTGAACCAAATTTTAATGGAGTGTGTTTTGGAGGAAACTAGTTCCTCCATAAGTTATAAAAAGTCATGTTTTTAACCCTTAAACCCTAAACCCTATACCCTACAAAAACAGGACTTTTATAACTTATGGAGAAACTAGTTTCCCTCAAAATTTTCTCATTTTAATGAGGCAATAACTGTAAATACATGATCAAAGATATGGCCACCTTCTTCATCAAACTTAGCTCTGTGTGCAGTACATGACAAATCTCTCTCCATCAACCGCCGCCATGACCATCGGTCCTTCCACTCTTTGCCTATACTACCTCCGGAGGCATTTCTCTCTCTTTATTTCAATGTCTTCTACAAAAACTAAACAAGCCCAATCATCTCCCGTGAAATCATCGATGTTTCTTCTCAATCTCTCTTTCTCAATATTCAGATCTAGATCTAGGTTTGGACCTCCTTTTTAAATGTTGTAGTTGAATCTAGTTCTGAAACTGACATGTTTGAAATGTGGTATTTGAAATCTTGTGGTTTTAATGTGTTGGGAATTACTCTCTCTTGTTCTTACTTTTTTTTTAGTCTGTCCCAATTTAAAGTTCTTACTTTGTTTTATTACCTAAAATGGAAAGTGAGACCTACTTGTCATTCTCACAACAAAAATCTCCACCCGCTTTCTCTCTCCCACTTTTCTTTATATACTCACAACATTTTTTTTTTTAATCTCCGTGCAAAAAGTCAAACTAGGAACTTTAAATTGGGACGGGGGGAGTACTAATTTTTGGAATAAATTTCTTCTTCTTGTTTTGAAATCAGATTATGAAGTTTGGTTTTGAATATGGTGGTTTTATCCTCAATTCAAAAATTTTGTTTTTGCTATTGGTCTTGATAGGGGGGGGGTTACCGTTGGTTATGAGATGGTGGTATGGTAATAACGGTGGAAATTGTGGTGTTGGTGACGGTGTTGGTGGAGCTGATTATATAATAATTATGGTAAATGAAAAAATAAAGCTTAAAGTCCTCAGAGTGGTGCCCGTTTGGGGACTGACGTCCAAAATTTAGCGAGATAGGGTCTGACTTGACACTTTCGACTTTTCGTCGCAGAATTGGGCTTTTTGACGGTTTCCATCCAAAATTATGTTAAATGGTAACGTGCAGCGCATGTGACAAAAACTTTGGGGGGGGGGGGTTTAATTGCACTATTTTGAAATTAAAGGGATGGGTCAGAAAAACTACCTACCCAAGTACATGAATTAAATATGTACAACATCTATATATAAATAATGGTTGAAGTCATTGAGCCCCTTTCTAAATCAGTTTCCGCTCAAACACTATATTGTAAAAATAGAAACGTTGAAAAAGGAATTGAGCACGTGATTTGTCCCAGATTCTTGACCTAACCTATTCTTGATATGGGTATTTGAAGAGCTGCGTGATTTATGGCGTTGTTATAGGCTCCTCCTCAATCTCTCCAGCGTCACTTCCCCAAAAAATATCCCTTAACTCCCAAACCCCGCGTCTATCTTCTCCCGTCCCCTTTCTGATTTCCCCCTGTTTAACTCTTTCTCTCTCTCTCTCTCTTTCTCTTCCTCCATCTCTTTACTTTTACTAAACCCTAACTCCCAACCCTTTTTGTTGAAGGGGAGTATTTATTGGGGTAATGACTAATGAGTTATTTTATAGATAACTAGGCTGGAATGTCGATGCCGTAGAGGTAGTGAGACACTGGAATGTCATAGGACTGCTTTTTTCTAACTATCATTTTCCCACTTTCTTCCCTTTTGTATTGTGCCCGTGCCATTGGCACGGGCATTGAGTATTAGTGTAGGTACATTTCAAATATTACAACGTGTTTCTTACCTATCCCAAAAGTAATACTCCCTCCGTCCCAGAGTATATGTATACCTTTAGCGGTAGACATAATGGACTTCATTCCATGGAACAACGTGTTTCTTACCTCTCCCACAAGCTGCTAGATTAATACCTCCAGAACTTGAAAATATGACGGAACTCCCTTATCTGTATGCAGCCTTCTTTCTCATTGGCAATTGATTAAGAAACGTGTTCCTTTTTCATCTTTCTGATGCTCGGTATTGACAGAAAATGGACTTGAAACAATGGACTTCATTCCATGGAACAACTTAGTTCGAGCTTCTTAAACATTTTTTAGTAATGACACTTCCTTTAGCGGAGTAGCTGGCGTTTGTTATTCTTTTTTTTTTTTTTTTTTGTGTGTGCAGGTAGTTGAATGATGATATGCTCATCGGTCGTATTCTAGCTGACAGACTTGTTTGAACTGTAAATTTTGTTTCTTTAATAGTTTATTTACCGGTTCTTTTCTTTTAATCGATATTGGATACACTTTAAGTAATGTAGGGAACAATATTTAGGGTCCTATACCTGATAATCTCAACTCATGTACAAATCTCAACAGCCTGTAAGCATTATCCGTGTTTCACATGCTCAGTTTGAGTTGACCTATTAGTGATTATCATTAACAAAGATACATGGTTGTAACAAATGTGCACAGGAACAAGTTAAATGGAACTCTTTTTATTCGCCCTGTATGTACTGTATGAAGATTGCTGAAAAGGATTCTTATCTTCATAAGATTCTAGATGTTCAACACTTCTTACTTCATGGTCTCATCCTCTCAGTGGATTCACATGATTTAGTGTTGTGTGATTCCCTCCGTTGGTGTATGTAAGTACAATGCAAAGGCCAAATTTATATGTTTGTAGGCTGGACAAATAACTTTGAGGTGATATATAGTTCTTGTATTTTGTAGAAATTACCTTTATATTTCTATTGTGTATGTAACAACATTTAATAATTGGTGATTGTCGGGATTTTAAGTTTTCGGTTTGCAAACACCTCCACCTCTTAACCCTGCTTCTGAGAGTGTTTTGTCGTGCTTTTGTCAAAGTGTTTTTAGCCGTGCGTTTAACGAACGGGTGTTATACTAGTTTTAATTTTAATGCATACATTAAAACTACTCTCTCTGCCCCAAAATTTATTTTAATTTTTAATATTTTATGGTCAATTTTTTTCTTTTAAATCCATATTAAGTTTGGAGCGCGATGTATAGAAATCTATGCGAATCAAACCTGATTATCGTTCCAATATTAAGTTTTAGATAAGGATAAGAAAATCTCATCCTTATTGGTCAACAAGAATGGTATTAACTTCTGGCGTACTCTTAACCCATAAACCCCAAAGTCGTATTTAAAAGGACATGCTTAAATCTTCATCAAATCTTTTCTTTAAGACATGTCAAAAACACATTAATTTTGTCTTTTGTTTTAAAAAATACAAATAAAATTAATAAATGGATGGATGAGGTTGTGTTTCTTTTTCTTCAATGAATGTCTTTTCATTCGATAGTAATGGGTTTTTTTTTTTACGTGTGCATAAATAAACACTAGACATTAATTTAACAGATTTTCATTTTGGGTGTCCCATTCGAATTAGGACAACCCAAAAATGGAAGGTTTTATTTAATGGGACTCACATTCACACTCACAACTACTTGGGGCTGTCTCATGTACAACCGCCGTGCGACGGCGCACGGATCCGACCCTATTTTTTTTTTTTTGCCGAGATTGTTTTTCCCACCCCCAACTTTTTTCCTCCCAACAAAAGTAACACTTATTATAACGAAATGTAACACTTTTTATTTCAAATGTAACACTTTTTTTTCAAAATGTACCACAATTTTGCTGCAATAGATTAAAGATAACGTAAAGATTGACAACTAAACTAATGTCACACTTTTTATAAAGAATGTAACACTTATTTTTTCAAATGTAACACTTTTTTTTCAAAATTACATAATATTGACAAACTAAACCAATGTTACATTTTATAAAAAATGAATGTAACATTTTTTTTTCTCAATTGTAATAGTTTATATTCTTATATGTAACATTATATCTGAAATGTAACATTCTTTTTATTGAGAAAGTAACAATTGAAATGCAACTAGATTATATATATGAATTTTTACTCTTTTTTTAAAGAAGAAAAATAACATTTACTAAATAAAAATGTTACATTCATCTATATAGAAAATTATAATTATATATTCACTTTGTTACACTTCAAATATTACTTTTTTTAACCACAAAAACTATCAAACAATTTAAATTTTCTTGTAAAATTGCTGTTATATTTGACTGTGAAAAGTGTTACTTTTTGAAGATGAAACAGTTACTTTTATCAGAACAGAGTGTTACATCTCAGCTGAGGAGCAGCTCAAACTTTTTATGTGTAAAAAAATATGTTTTTTTTTAAAAAAAACCAAACCATATCATGACCTATATAGTTTTATTCGTCTCGTCAAGATGAACACAACGGTATTTTTAATTTTTTTTCTGAGTTATAAATCTCAAGATATAGCATTTTAAAGTTATTGGAGTTTTTTTAGGAAGACATGTGGCATCGCGCGGCTGGACGCACCAGCGTGTGGCTCACAGCGCGCCACGTGTCGTAAAATGATTGGTTTGTTGGAAAATGGGTGGGTAACTGGATCTGTGCCGGGTCGGGCGGGTTTGACCCGTGGGCTTGGCCTGCCGCACCGCCGGTGGGAGTCGCCGCATTTAAGACTTTGTCCAACTACTTTCCACTCATTATTCGGGAAAATACAGATTTATGCCCCTGTACTTAAGTCAAGGATGCAGATATGCCCTTATACAAGTTAATTGTCATATTAGCCCTCGTACTTATAAAAAAGGTGTGGAAATTAGGACTCCGTCATCTTTCCATCCAAAATCTAACGAAATGGCTGACTGAGATGCTTAGTTGGTCAGGAAAAGTTTATACATGGAAACAAAATGCCTAAGTAGAATTTGATGAGTATGATAGGCTTAAAACTACATCGTCTGGCACTTAATAGGGCTAAACAACGTCATTTTAAAACAAAAAGTACACTTCTTCTTCTTCCTCCCTCGCACAACCACCCACCCCCTTCTTCCTCCACTATCGCCATTCCATCATTGTCTACTACCGTCCTCCGCCACCACAACCACCAAACTTACCACCACCACCACAACCACCAAACTCAACACCACCACCAAATTCACAATAGAAGTTGAACACAATCTCCCGAGAAACAACATGTGATTAAGCAAAATCGAAGCCCTAAATTCCATGACACAACCTAATAAATTTACAGTCAACATCCGATGACTTCCTTAAAGGAATTGAATAAGAGAGCTCAAGCTTGGAGAGTGGTGTCGAAGGACTATAAGTCAACGTCGGCTTGGTAGGCGGCGACGTAAGAATTTAACTCCTTCAAGAAATGCGAGTTGATGTTGAAATTGAAATTGATGTGGGAAAATGATGTTTCTGCACCACTCTTTTAAAGAAGCCCAAAAATTTGATTTGTACCTTGTGTGTGTGTGCATTGGGTGGTTTGTGAGGATCAGATTTTATGGTGGAAAAAATGGCCTTTGGGCAAGCGTAATAGGGGGAGATGAGAGGTGTATTTGAGTTTTCTTTTAAAAATGAGGGTAAATTAGTCAATTTACTGTGAAAATATTTCACATTCTACCCCTTCATTTATGAGGGGTGTTACATGTAAATAATTATTTTAATTTTATTATGTTAAGTTTCAAAACGACGTAGTTTAGATCCCACCATACTCAACAACTTCCACTTGGACACCTAATCAGTCATTTTTTTTGCCAACTAAGCATCTCAGTCAGCCATTCCGTTAGATTTTGGATGGAAAGATGACGGAGTCCTAATATCCACACCTTTTCCCTAAGTACGAGGGCTAATATGACAATTAACTTGTATAAGAACATATCTGCACCCTTGACTTAAGTTCAGGGGCATATTTCTATATTTTCCCCTCATTATTCTCTACCCTACTTTCTCTCTCTTACTTCAACTTTCATACTCACAACACCTACTCCACTTAAACTTTTTTCTTAATCCAGTGCCCAACCCAACAATACTAATTGGATCGGACGGAAGGAGTGTAAATTCACATATATATGAAAAAATCCTTTTATAATTATAAAAATAAATAGTAAAAACGTTTAATAAATAAACTGACGATTATAATGGGCACACGTTAAAAAAACTCACACAATATATGCAAATGCTGCATTATCGTTTCTCCATCCTAAAATATAGGGGTGTCAGCGGTTCGGTTCAAACCGCGGTTTGAGACCGAGCCGAGCTAAACCGCGCGGTTTAGCTTAGCTTTGAAACATAAATGGTTTAGCTCGGTCTCAAAAACCAGTAAACCGCTTAGCTCGGTTTGGCTTGCGGTTTAACCCCTCAAACCAAACCGAGCCGAACCGAGCTGAGCTAATGTTGAGCTAAACCAGTAAACCGAGCTATAAGTCGAACCATTGAGCTAAACCTGTAAACCGAGCCATTAAGTCGAACCATTTAGCCGAGCTAAGCCAAGCTATTGAGCCATGAATATGAAACCATCAATCTTATATTTCTAAATTGATATCCCCCGTTAGATTTCTTGTAACCCTAATTCCCTAACTCTAAGTGACCGAGCCGAGCTAATGTTGAGCTAAACCGGTAAACCAAGCTATAAGTTGAACCATTGAGCTAAACCGGTAAACCGAGCCGTTAAGTCGAACCGTTTAGCCGAGCTAAGCCAAGCTATTGTGGTTTAGACCGAGGTTTGAACCGCAGCTTGAACCGCAAAATCAAACCGCGGTTCAAACCGAGCCGAACCAAACCATGGTGGTTTAGCTTAGCTCGGTTTGAAATTTTTTATGGTTTAGCTCGGTCTGGGATTTCTTCAAACCGACCACTAGCGGTTCGGCTTCTAAATTCCCCCAAACCGAGCTAAACCGAGCTATTTACACCCCTACTAAAATAACACCCTCATCATAGACATTGACAACAATTCTTTTAATATGTTTTATTTATTTGTACGTTAATTGCACTAAAATTTATTTCGTATTTAAAAAGATTAACCTTTATTACGTGTTGAAGGTAAAAAAAAAAATTAGCTCAATGTTACGATTATACAAATGAGTGTAAATTAACTACTCCCTCCGTCTTAAAATGATCTTTCTGTTTGACTATTCAAACTTTTTAAGGATATAAACACTTGCTTCATTAGTCATGTTTTGTTTGTGCACTTTTAAAGCCTAGATTGTATAAATGAGAAGAACTATTTGGGACAATGAAACATGGCAAATGAGAAGATCATTTTGGGACGGAGGGAGACATGACAGTGTGAATAAATAAAGATATCCATTAAACAAAAGAGAGGAAAAAAAAAAAAAAAAAGGAAAATCGTAAAAAGATTTCCTTTCCTTTTCGTATAAAATTATTGAAGAAATGACAAAAAAGGAAAGTTGACCTGATAAGTCCTCCCTAGACCCATTGGCAGTCTGGTATGTGTGGTTCCATCCATTATAGATCATATCTATGGTTGTATTATAAGCATTGTATATTCTTAAGTTTAATAACTGAAGAAAAAAAAACATAATTTTTGGGGATATAATTTTTTTGTCAAAAATTGATTTGTCAAAATTATAAATCATAGAACTTTATTTTTTATTTTTTATAAGTGTACTCTTCCACGCGAGATAATCCTTATTACAACTTCAATCTTCAAATTATCTTGACTTCTTTTGTTAAACTCTTTTAGGACAACCACAAAAAGACAGATAAGTAATCATTTTTATTTTGTGTAATTTTATGAAATTTATGAGACAAAAATATTTAAAACACTATTTATATTTACCATTTATTAAATAAAAAAAATTAAATTGGGACAATAAAAAGTAAAATCAAACTGTAACAATGATTACCGCGTTTTTTATTTACTATGACCAATAAGATAGTCTCTTCACTTAAAAAAAAGAATTAAATAAAATAGTCTCATTAAAATAAATCCCACAGCATGTTGTAAAATCTTCTTAGACAGAAACTTATGTGTCTTCCAGCTCTTTCATCTCATTTAGGCTTGGACAAAAATTTTGTGTGGGACGGTCTCACATATGAGACGGGTCTCGTTTGAGAGAGCAACTAGTTTTGCCCTCTATGAATGGGGCGGGAAAAACCCATTTCTTCTCTTATCGAGATCCGTCTCATGTAAGACCGCCTCACACAAAATTTTCTCTTAAGCTTAAGCTTGAGGGAACATGCATAAGATTAATAAGGCCTTGTTTGGATGCAATCCATTTCTTGTTTGCTCAAATCATCAAACTTATATTATGGTATTGCAAAAAAAAAAAAGTCGCTACAACAATGAAAAGAATATCCTGAAAGAATAAAAAGAATTAAAATGCGGAGAACATCCAAACAAAGTACAAATTAAGTGGTCCATATTATGTGCATACATCAATTTTGGACAACCTTTTTGGAGGGAACTCTTAGGGTTTCTCACCATGGAAGTGTCACTACCAATTTTTTTTTTGTGTTTTTATGTTCTTTCATGTATTAATTTTCCTTTATGGCAATCTTTTAATTGTGAAAAACAAAAAAATTATTTTGGTATAGTTATCGTTTTTGGAATTGAAATTTGTTGAGAGTATTGGAGACCATCCCGATTCATTTTTATTTTTGGTTCCAAAAAACAATTTGAAATCAGATTTGTTAAACATACATACAACGATCAGAAAAGGTAGGAAAATCCTATGATAAAACGAGAAGTAATAATAAGAAAATACTATGTAAGTAACAAGAAATAGAAGCAATGCCATTTGTGTAAATATAACTGAGAAAGCATATTTTCCTAATAAAGTAATTCTAATATACAAAAAACTAAAGTTCGGGGCATAAAAGAAAGAAAAAAAGAAAGAAAAATCTACGTGGATTATGTGATGTTTTTCATGAACTTGTTAACAAAACCACAAAAAGTTACATCACGATGAAAAAGAAAAAGAAAAAGAAAAGAAAATCTAGTTTATTTTGCTAATAAACTATTTTGCGCTATCCATATTTTTGATATAAATTAAGAGAATTATCCTTATTAAATATATAAACCTAATATTATTTATATATGTGAAATAATAGAAAATGTTTTTAAAATATTCTTATTTGGTATAAGTTCTAAAGCACTCTGTTGGAGAAATTTGAAGCAAAAGTTGCACCATTATACATGATAGTGCAGTTTTTGCGTCAAACTGTTGAAGGTGCCCTTAGACCATCTTCAACGGTACTCTAAAATTCTAAAAATAGAGTACTCTCTTCGTCCCATTTGAAGCTTCACTTATTACTCAAATGGATGTCCCGTTGATTGCTTCACCTTTCCTAAAATGGTTATAAAAAGTCTCACTTGTCATCCCCACTCACTTTTTCCTCTCACATACATAAATTGTGGTCCTCATTTGTCATACCAACTAACTTTTCCCCCTCACACATTTAAACTATGGGTCCCACTTGTCATACCCACTCACTTCTTCCCTCTCACAACCCATTTCCCACTCATCACTTTTCTTAATTCTTGTGCACTCTCAAAATGGTGAAGCTTCTACCGGGACGGAGGGAGTATTGATTTACTCCAATGGAACATTAAACATTGCTCTATTATAGAGCAACTCTATCACTTGCTTCAAATTTGGTGCAAGGGATAGTGTTGCACTATCCCCTTTTTTTTCTTCTTTTTCTTTTTAAATATTCGTTTTTTTCTTTTTCTTTTTGTTATATATGAAAATTTTACAATATAAAATTACATAACCTACTGTTATTTATATATATGAAACAATAATGAATATTTTTATTATATTCTTATTTAGTATAAGATTTGAACCAAACTGTTGGAAATATTTGGTGTAAAAATTGCGCTATTATAAAGATCAGTGCAATTTTTGCACTAAGCTGTTGGAGATGGTCTTAGTGCTTTAATGGCTGGAAAAACTATTGATATGTATATATATATATATATATATATATATAATATATACATACTCCCCCTCCTATTTTAAGAGTCAAAAAATGGGTAAGTTCAAGAATTAAGGAAAATGTGATGTGTTGCGAGTGTTGATAGTTGGGTAGGAGAGAGAAAAGTGGGGTAGAGAAGAGTTAGTGGATAATTATTGTGAGTATGACATGTAGGACACACTTTCCATCTATGGATTTTGACTCTTAAAATAGGACGCCCTTTTAAGAAATTTTTGACTCTTAAAATGAGACAAATGATATATATATATATATATATATATATATATATATATGAACCTAAATATCGTGAAGAACCGTGAGAACTTGGATATATTAGGCAAAAAACTAATGTATACAATGGTTCACTTAGATACATCATTGGATACATTACTTGGATACATCATTGGATACATTAGGTAAAAACTAATGTATCCAATGTGCACTTGGATACATCATTGGATACATTAAGTTCTCACGGTATTTAAATTCTCATTTGAGCACCTACCTACCTATATATATATATATATATATATATATATATATATATATACTCCATCGGTCCCACCTCACTTGAGACTTATTTCCATTTTGGTCCGTCCCACTTCACTTGAGACATCCCAAATTGGCAATCTTTTTATAATTTAATATTCAATCTAACCCACCACTCATTCTCTCTCTTCATTTTCCACCACACAATTCATTCAACCACCATACTATTAACCTCACTCATTCTCTCTTCTTCATTTTCTACCACACATTTTCTTTATATTATATTTTTCCTTAATTATTGTACCCACCTCTTAGGTCTCAAGTGAGTAGGGGTGGCACTTTTTGGTCAAACCTACTAGAATTTTTGACTAACATTTTATACAAAATAATTTATCTCCATAAAAATTTAAAATTAGTCATTGATAATGTTTCTATTACTAATTTAGTAACTTTTAAATTTTTTTTATAGAGATTAATAATTTAGCATAAAATGTTAGTCAAAGTTCAAGTTGGTTTGACCAAATCGTTTGTGTCATCAAACTATTTGGAATCGAGAAAAGTATTGAGCATTGTAAGTTGACCATTGACCACGGCTTACGCTCAATGATATCGTGGACAAAAGGATTGTGATATGTTCTATAAAGGATAAACGAACTTTGACAAAGTTATATCATTTGGGTAATCATGATAGTCTGCTAGGGTCCGCTCATGATTTATGAGGAGAAAATGTGTTTGGACTCATTGCCAACTTGATATAATCCTATGGGGTCATACACAATGGAACGAATTGTTAAAAAGGCAAAAAGGCATAATTTTGGTCGGGCACGACTGTGCCGGTTATAAAGCACGACCGTGGCGGACCGGTTGGCACGACCGTGCCAGTTTTAAGGCACGACCGTGGTAATGCTGTCTGGGCCGAAATCTGCAGGTTTAATTGTGGTGACGGGATTTAGGTTTCTTAGGTCCTTAAGGGTTAAGGACTATGACCTATATAAGCATCTTTTCACCAGCCATTAACATATGAAACCTAGTTGTTTGGAGAAACAATTTTCTTGATCAAGATTGAGAATCAAAGATCAAGAACCCTAAATTCATATAGCCTATTTTGGATCTAGCAGTCCAGATCAAGAAGGAGTTATTGATATTCGTTCACGTGTATGTTGGAATTATGCTCTAGGCCCTTGAGAAAGGCCTTACGTTACATCATTTGTTTTGGAGATAACAACCTTGGGTTATTATATGTTTTACATGTTTATTATAATAATCCCCGTCCCTAGAACTTATGAAGAACTAGTATAAGTTTAATTGATGATCATGTGATGATCATGTGTATTAGATACATATTAAGCTTATGGGTACATGTTGGTGACCATGTACTGGACATGACCACCTATGAGATTTATGTCATGGTCAAATGTCATAATTAAATCTCATAATAGTATCTCATTGATATCCTTAGACCTGAGATTATTACAGTCTTCCACACATGATGAACATTATGTTTTGACGTACTCAAACGTCACTCCTAACCGGGTGGTTATAAAGCTCACGATTGCATAATCGAATTCATGTAGGGAAAGGTAATAAGTCAATATGGGATTTGTCCCTCTCTCAAGAGAGATATCTGCTTAGGCCTCTCGTGGAGTGAGATTGATGAAATGCGTGGCCGCGCTCAAATGAATTGATGAGATCAATACCATTTGCTCATTATCAATCTACTCAAGATCGAGAAAGCATTGAACAATATAAGTTGACATGGACCATGACTTATGTTCAATATGATATCGTGAGACAAAAGATTGTGATATATTCTATTGAGGATTACGAACTTCTTTAAGTTATATTAATTGGGTAGTCATGATGGCTTGCTAGAGTCCGCTCATGATTTATGAGTTTGACCTTGGTTGGACTTATTGCCAACTTGATATAATCCTATGGGGTCACACACAAAAGAACGAATTGTTTAAAAGGCTAAAAATGACTTTTTGCTGGTGCTCGGCCGAGCACCTCAAAGGACTCGGCCGAGCATGAGAAACAGAAAGTTTTGACACAGAGGTGCTCGGCCGAGCACCTTATAAGACTCGGCCGAGCAGGCCCTTTTGGGCCCAAAATCTGATTTCGTGTTTTGACGGGTTTTTGACCTATTTCTCCTAAAGGTTTAGGACTAATAGTTTAAATACCTCTCTCTTAACCCTAATCAGTATGTATTGATATTGTATCATTATTGGTAGCCTCCATGTGTTTGGGAAACATATTTCTTGAGTTTAGATTGAGAATCAAAAGCTCAAGAACACCAATAAAATCATATAGCCTTTGAAGATTAGAAAAGCGTGTTTTCTAATGGGTCTAGCAATCCAGATCTAGAATCGTTCTAGATATTCGTTCGCGTGTGGATAAACATAGAGGGCGTTGGCATCAACTCCTTCAAAGTTCGTGATCCAAGTGTTGCGGTCGTTCCTGTGTTCGTGATTCGAAGAAGCGCGAAGAACAAAGATTGAAGATCTCAGAATTTTAAAGCTCCGTCACGGTTAGTGTTCTAAATTCATCCTCGTATTAATTTAATCATCGTGATCGGATCTAGGCTTTTGGGTTTTAATTCCGCTGCGCATGTTTGCTCAAAACCCAACAGTGGTATCAGAGATTATTTTAATAATAACATGTTAATGATATAATTGGATTATATGTTTTGTCATGCTATGTGAATTTGGATTCAAGATGTTTATGTGATCTGAGTTTTATGTTTGTATATGAGGTATATTGAAATCATAAAATCGCACCGTTTAAATACGTTATGTGGGATCTACGATTGCAATAATAATTTGATTATTATGTTCCTTTAGATTATCAAAAATTAATTGGATTGATTTGTTGATGATCTTTGATTCATGAATAAATCGTTTATTCAAGGTTTTGATGAACATGATGATATGATCATTATGAACACCAAATCCTAAATGAATCGGAAAAGCAATCTTAGAATTAAAATTCGACAAGAAAATCTGTTCTGTTCGTGGTGCTCGGCCGAGCAGTCTATAAGACTCGGCCGAGCAGAGTTGTCAGAAGCAAAGGGTTTTCTGGAACACAGAGGCGCTCGGCCGAGCACCTTAAAGGACTCACCGAGCAGGTTTGATTTTGGACAGAATTTGTTTTCAGATGGCTGGTTTTAGAAACCGTATTTCCTGAAATTAAATGGCTTGTTTAAAATCACTTTGGATTGAATTTGTTTGTCAGATGGCTGGTTTGAGAAACCGTGTTTCCTGAAAACAAATATCAAGGTCAAAGTAATGAATTGATGGGACAAAAGAATTTAGAATCGAGTTACTTTATGTAAGGGATTGTGGATGCCTATTGGCTTAGTTTCGACCTTACATAGTTGTTTCTTCTAGTTTCTAAATTTGGTACGGGATTGTGGATGCCTTCTGGCTTAGTTTCGACCGTACAATCGTGCTCTCAATAATGTGTTAAAGAATTTATCCCCATAAATCAATCACATGAAATCTTAATTTAATTAATGAGATTAGTTAAATTATTAACCGTTGCTTTATGTGTTTTATATTATGTGACTATAAACATTGACCATGCTATATGTCATGAACCTTCTTTAAAATTTAAGTTCCGTGCCAATCCATGATTAAAACACTTGTGAGTACGTGGGTATTTTTGTGTGGGTTACGCCCTAGCGTAGGTGCATTGATTCTATCCATTTATGAGCAAGATGAGGAAACAGTGATTCCTATACGTTTAAAATGGTTTAACTTAATTAGGCTATCAAAACAGTTTTGGGCCTAAGGCACAGATGAGATTAAAACATGTTAGATATACGATATCTAAAATCTCATAAAAGATCTAAGAGTCATATACGATATGATTGACAAGGAGTTGTCTACCTAAATAACTTATTTTGAGGAGTCGTGCCCTAGCCGACTCAAAGTTAAGTGAAATATGGATCTTAGCCCATTCAAATTATATTATACATTGGATGTATATGAAGGTTATATAATTTAGTGGGAGTATTTATGAAATACAATCTATATATCTCTTAAATGACTGGTATGAAATATAGGTGTATATTTATTTGCATATTTGTGTAGAATATTTTCTTAAACTTTATTATGTTTATTACTGCGATCTGTTCTTCAGAATGGAAATTATTCATGAGCTTAAGAATTGTTCTAAAGCAAGAATGGAAATTATACATTCTTAATAATCCTGAGTAACCTAAATTGCAATATTAATTTGATTAATATGTTCCGTAGGATCATCAAAATTTAATTTGATTAACTTGTTGATGATCTTAGATTCATGAATAAATTGTTTATTCTTGGTTTTGATAATCATGGTGATTTGATCACCATGAGCACCAAATCCTAAATGAATCAAGAAATGCAATTATAGGATAAATTTGGAAATTTAAAATCTACCGCTTCTAAGATAAATATTTTGAGTTGAATTTAATTATCAGATGATTGGTTTTAGAAACCATGTTTCCTGAAATTAAATGTCAAGTTCAAGATTAATCTGGGATTGAATCTAATTTCAGACGGCTGGTTTGCGAAACCAAGTTTCCTGAAAAGTGATGTCAATTAAGAATTCAGATAAACTAAAATTAGAATCTTGAATTGTTCTTGATTGCTGAAGTTAGTCGAATTGATGAGACATTGGTTTGTGCTCTCAATATCTGAACTATCATGCGGAAAGATGATGACCTAAGTCGAAATTCGATTTTGACTTTATGATTTTCTAAAAGGAAGGATTAAAAGCTAAAGGTAAGACAAACGTTGTCAAACCTAAAGGAAATAATTGTGGCTAAAATTATGACTCTGAATAATGCAATTTGGTAATGTGGCAATTTGATTGACCATTTAAAATTGCAATCAAAATTTTGGATGATCAATAAAAGTGAATGGTAGTGAGACAACCACAAATGATATTTATGCTATAAAATTAATCTTTCTAATTTTAATCATTGGGTATTGGATACCGGATTGGATCCCACATTTGTATAAATGTGCAACAATTAATAAAAAGAAAGACTATTTATAAAAGGTAAAGTTAATCTGCGAATGATAATGATGCAAGAGTTGCAACATTGTTCGTGGAACACTTATGAAGTGGCTTTGCTCATTAAGTAGAAAGTATTATTTTGCTATAAGATAATGAAGGATATTTATTTCTTATTTGGAATAAGAAAGAGCTTTATTTATTATGATTTGCTTTATCGTATTGTTAAATCATATAAATAAATCTCATATCCTAAATCTTGAAGAACAAAATAATAAATAAGACTATAACATAAATAATTAAATTCTCAAGGCATTATTGTTTTGATCAAATAAATGAGAAACGCATATCTAAAATTCCATGGGACGGAGTTTTAAAGTCATACGATTTTGAATCATATGATTTATGCAAATCTTATTTACTTGGATTAAGACAACTTTTACTAGGAGTAGTAAAAGGCTGATATCTTATTAGACCTAATACATGTCGATGTATATGGTTCATTAAGTAGCAATGCTAAAAGAGGATTTTGGTAACTTGGCAAAATTATTCAGAAATCCCGATTCGATCGTGATAATGAATAATTGAACCAAGAATTTGACAATCATCTTTAGGTTGTGAAATTGTTTCACAAATTAACTCCACCGAGAACACCATTTAGAATGATGTGTCTACGTGGATGTAGAACCTTATTGGATATGGTTCATTAGATGATAAAGTCAATTGATCTTCCATTATTTATTTTGGGTTATGTTTTGGAAACCGCTATAATTATACTAATTTGAGTTCCATTAAAATAGGTTCAAAGGTACCATATGTGATATGGAATGAAAGAAAACTTGGTTTGTCTTTCATAAAGATTTAAGATGGTGAGACTTTTTGCGAAAAGACTTGTTTGGAACAAGCTCACACTTAAATCTAATAAATGTATTTTCATGGGATATCCCAAGGAAACTTGAGGATATTATTTTACTTCTAAGAAACAAATTGTTTGTTGCTTGTAATGGTACTTTTCTAGGTAAATTGTTTATCTCTAAAAGAATCAGTGGGAGTAAAATATATCTCGAATGGTTCGAGACCTAGAAGATAACATAGAACCTTAGATGGAAGTTGAATGAACTTTCGCAAGGAGTTGTGGAAATTCGTTCAAATTACACAAGTTAATTGCATATATGATAGGATACAATCTATAATGAGAAATATTGGATTTCTTATTAAGAAAGTATAAGAGGTAAAGTTCATTGAGAATGGTATATTTACTTCCTATCAAAATGCAATGTCCGCTCCATTTTAGATTAATGGCCTGGAGTCATAAAATCTAAAAGGCAATCCATGTATATTAATCAAGTTTGGAACTTGATCTTTCTAACCTAAGGTGTAAAACCAAAGGATGGAATCAAGTTTTCTTGGAGAAAACTAACATGGGTAGCAAAGGAACATACTAATTAAGCAAGATTAAATGTGAAAAGGTTGACTCATATTTCGACTATGATAAAACTTTCTCACTTGAAGTCATGCTTTAAGTTATTAGAATTCTCATTGTCATATCTTCATATTTGGAATATGAAATTTGACAAATGGATATCAAAACAACGTTTCTTAACGGGAACTCACTTAAGGATGTATTGGATACAACCTGAAGGTTTTGATAGTCTAGAAATTCTAATAAAGTATGTATGTTGCGGAAATCCATGAGATGGATTGAAGCAAGCTTCTTGGAGTTGAAACAATCATTTTGATGGAGCGTTCAAATCGTTTGAAATTCATCAATAATGAGACTTGTGTTTGCTAAGATATTAGTGGGAGCATAGTCTAATTCCTAGTCTTAAATATATGTCTAACATATAGTTCATTTGAAAGAGTTTCTTAATGAAAGGACTTAAGAATAAGCCGCTTATATCCTTGAAATTAATATCTATTGATATTAATCTAGGAAGTTGATTGGTTTGTGTTAAAGTACTTATGGAGACAATGTACTGAATTGTTCAGTATGCAAGACTCTTGGAGAAGAACTTGCGAAGTTGTCTAATGACAGTGTTCTTGGCAAGACTTAGTCTTAGTGGAAGACTAATGAGCAAGAATACATTATTAGGATTCCATATGCTTCGGCAATTGGATCTATCATGAATGTCATATTATGTACTTAGACGGTATAACTCGTATACTTGGAGTATGATGAGAACATACTAATCGTATCCTAGTGAAAGTCATTAGATAATGATCAAGAATATCCTTGTGTACTTGAGAAGAACTAAGGATGCATTCTTGATGGTTGTTGGAATGGGAGATGATCTAGTAAATGATTACATAGATACATGCTTCCACATCGACAAGGTAATTTAAATCGCAGTATAAACATATGTTTAAAATAAGTGCTATTAGTTGAATAGTTCCAAGCAAATACACTATAATTTATTCTACGAATAAAATTGAGTATTTAGTTACAAGAGTTGTAGCTAATAGAGTTGTTTGAATATAGATGTTATTAGTAAAACTAGAAATAGTTATAGTGATACTAATCCAATGGACCTTGTTGTGAAATAACGGTTATTGCACAAGCTAAGGTGCCAAGGGCTCATCTATGATCCAAACACGGGCTCAGACGTTTCCATCTCTACGAGAAATCGTTGACATGGAAGTGTCAAAAATATGCAAAATACCTTATGATGATAACAAAGACAATCATCTTACATGTGCTCACTTGCAAAATGATGGAGATCATAACTTAGCTCAATGGGTATTGGATACACGTTGATTGGGCCTAGTGCAAGTGGGAGATTGTTGGAATTATGCTCTAGGCCCTTGAGAAAGGCCTTACGTTACATCATTTGTTTTGGAGATAACAACCTTGGGTTATTATATGTTTTACATGTTTATTATAATAATCCCCGTCCCTAGAACTTATGAAGAACTAGTATAAGTTTAATTGATGATCATGTGATGATCATGTGTATTAGATACAGATTATGCTTATGGGTACATGTTGGTGACCATGTACTGGACATGACCCACCTATGAGATTTATGTCATGGTCAAATGTCATAATTAAATCTCATAATAGTTTATCATTGATATCCTTAGACCTGAGATTATTACAGTCTTCCACATGATGAACATTATGTTTGACGTACTCAAACGTCACTCCTAACCGGGTGGTTATAAAGGCTACGATTGGCATATCGGATTCATGTAGGGAAAGGTAATAAGTCAATATGGGATTTGTCCCTCTCTCAAGAGAGATATCTGCTTAGGCCTCTCGTGGAGTGAGATTGATGAAATGCGTGGCCGCGCTCAAATGAATTGATGAGATCAATACCATTTGCTCATTATCAATCTACTCAAGATCGAGAAAGCATTGAACAATATAAGTTGACATGGACCATGACTTATGTTCAATATGATATCGTGAGACAAAAGGATTGTGATATATTCTATTGAGGATTACGAACTTCTTTAAGTTATATTAATTGGGTAGTCATGATGGCTTGCTAGAGTCCGCTCATGATTTATGAGTTTGACCTTGGTTGGACTTATTGCCAACTTGATATAATCCTATGGGGTCACACACAAAAGAACGAATTGTTTAAAAGGCTAAAAATGACTTTTTGCTGGTGCTCGGCCGAGCACCTCAAAGGACTCGACCGAGCATGAGAAACAGAAAGTTTTGACACAGAGGTGCTCGGCCGAGCACCTTATAAGACTCGGCCGAGCAGGCCCTGTTTGGGCCCAAAATCTGATTTCGTGTTTTGACGGGTTTTGACCTATTTCTCCTAAAAGGTTTAGGACTAATGGTTTTAAATACCTCTCTCTTAACCCTAATCAGTATGTATTGATATTGTATCATTATTGGTAGCCTCCATGTGTTTGAGAAACATATTTCTTGAGTTTAGATTGAGAATCAAAAGCTCAAGAACACCAATAAAATCATATAGCCTTTGAAGATTAGAAAAGCGTGTTTTCTAATGGGTCTAGCAATCCAGATCTAGAATCGTTCTAGATATTCGTTCGCGTGTGGATAAACATAGAGGGCGTTGGCATCAAATCCTTCAAAGTTCGTGATCCAAGTGTTGCGGTCGTTCCTGTGTTCGTGATTCGAAGAAGCGCGAAGAACAAAGATTGAAGATCTCAGAATTTTAAAGCTCCGTCACGGTTAGTGTTCTAAATTCATCCTCGTATTAATTTAATCATCGTGATCGGATCTAGGCTTTTGGGTTTTAATTCCGCTGCGCATGTTTGCTCAAAACCCAACAGTGTAGATATCTGTTGGTCCCAGAGACACAATAAGGGTATGAAAAAGGCTAGAGGGGGGGGGTGAATAGCCTATTAAAATTATCAACCCTTTTTCAAAATTCAACCTTATGCTTATACTTGAATTTGTGTAGATGAAGACCACGCGGTCAAGTATAAAATGCACAGCGGAAGTTTTCGATGAAACAAGATTAGAGTTGTTTTTGATAAGTTAAATGCGGTAGGTTATATTTGCGGTAGATAAAGGGCGCGGTAGATAATGGTGCGGTAGGTGTTTTGCGGTAGATAGTTTGCGGTAGGTGAAGGTGAGGTAGGTTAAGATTGAAAACTTTGTGTCTTAGAGATTTTTGGCAAAAGATAAGTTAGTCAGATTTTAACTTAGGCAATGAGGTAGACAAACAAACACAATTCACAATTGTCCTTAACTCTGAAAGATCAAACACTAAAAGGACAGACAAGATTAATATGAACAAGTGAAGAACAATAAGAACAAGATGAACAAGACTTAAAGTAAATTTGCAGAAATATAAAGAGCAGTAAGTAAAGAACACAATGATTTGGAAAGGTTCGATCTGTTAAAAGATCTACGTCCTTTACCAAGATGGTCAGTCTTGGATTTTGAATGAGGTATATATTAGATTCGATTAAGTACAGATTACAGAGATGAAGTATTGAATCAACACCTATTTCTATGAAGTTCAAATCCTAGACTTAGACCAGTGTATCCCTAATGATTCAATCTATGTGATTGATCAATCGGGTGAGTGTGTGTGTAAGAATCAAAAGCTCTTTGGAATCTATATGATTTTAGAGCCTAATGAATCTTGTGTGAGAGGCTTGAGATTTGATCTTGAAGGTTGCTGGAGATTTGTTGAAGACTTGAAGGTTGAGTGCTTGAAGGTTCGAAGGATTCTGGAAATCTTGAATATGATCTTCAATCACCAAGAATTTCAACAGCAATTTCTCTCTTAGAATCTCAGCGTAAGTTCAATGAAGAACACAAGGACTATTTATAGCCTTGAATGAGAAACTAGCCGTTTGAAATACTTGGGGTCCAAGTTGAAGGACAATGAGCTGTTGATTTCTAGTTGGAGCTCAGTCTGAGTTGTCCTTTTGTTGCAGAGTCATGGTGGTCCAACTGTACTATGATGACAGTTGTATTCAAATTTGAAATTTGAATTTGCAAAGTTCTAAACTAACCAAGGTAAGGACACAGGTGTGACCATGGTTAAGTTTGAACACACTTGAGTTTCTTCAACCATGGTTCCATGCGGTAGAGTTAACTTGCGGTAGGATGGAACTATGCGGCAAGGTTATTTGCGGCAGGCATAGTCATGCGGTAGACTCTTATGCGGTAGACAAGTACCCTGCCACATATCTCCAGACTTAGAAAAAATTGAGGGTCCTAATCTGCTAAGCCTATTCAACTAAAAAGTGGACTATTCTAAATGAAGTACAAGTACTTCTTACAATATGTCTTAAAGTCCACAAAGAGTAAAAATTAGGTTATGGGATCAATCAAATTAAGGTAATAGGAGTGGTTTATAATAAGCATACCCAACAATATCCATAGAGGGTGATTGCTAAATCATCTTCTAGTTCGTGTTCCTGCGGATCAAGACTTGAAGAAAGCTTTGAGAAAATCAAATCTTGAAGAACGAAGTTTTCAAGATCCGAAAATTTTTAAAGCTCCATATATATATATATATATATATATATATAAGTAGGTGCTCAAATGAGAACTTAAATATCGTGAGAACCGTGAGAACTTAATGTATTCAATGATGTATCCAAGTGCACATTGGATACATTAGTTTTTACCTAATGTATCCAATGATGTATCCATGTCAAGTAATGTATCCAATAGGGGTGTAAATGGTTCGGTTTGGGGGTATTTACGGACCGAACCACTAGTAATCCGTTGTGAAAATTCCAAACCGAACCGAACCAAACCAAACCAAACTGCTATGGTTTGGTTTGGTTTGGTTCAAACCGCGGTTCAAACTATAGTTTAGACTATAGTTCAAATCACGATTTAAACTGGAACTCATTATTACATTTGTTTTAATTTTCCATGATCACGGAGGAAGCGCGAAGATGTGGATCTTGAAGAGGAAAGTCGGATGAAGAGAGAGACTAGATGAAGAGAGAGGCCGAAAGAAAAAAAAACACTTTATAATATAGATCGTGGAGAGAAACTGGTAATTTATGTATCGCAAATCGCAATGAAGATAACAAACGATGAAATTAATATTAAATAAAATACAAAATGGGCGTCCTACGATTAGTCTATGTAATGATCAAATAATAAATTTTAATAAATATACAAAAATATTAAATAAGATGTGAAACTGGGGTTATGATTAGTTTATGTAATGTGGTTTGGTATGGCGGTTCGGCTTGGTGGTTCGGTCTCGCGGTCTCAAACTGCGGTTTGGTTTGGTTTGGTTTGGTCTGGGAGGTCAAACCACAAACCAAACCGAACCATGTGGTTTGCCAATATTTGAGACTGAACCGAACCATTGATACTTGAAAACCAAACCAAAACGCATGGTTTGGTTCGGTTCGGTCTAAAACCGCGGTTTGAACCGAACCACTTACACCCCTAGTATCCAATGATGTATCCAAGTGAATCATTGGATACATTAGTTTTTTTACCTAATGTATCCAAGTTCTCACGGTTCTCACGATATTTAGGTTTTCACAGGAGCACGACCATATATATATATATATATATATATATATATATATACTCCCTCCGTCCCACTCGAATTAGGATTTTTGAGTTGGGCACGGGGATTAAGGAAAAAGTGTTAGTGGAGTAGGTGTTGTGAGTATGAAAAGTGAAATAGGAGAGAGAAAGTGAGGTAGAGAATAATGAGTGAAAAGTTGTTGTGAGACGGAGGGAGTATATATATAATCTTTTGCGTTGTTGACTTGATATTGCATTTCCTAAAGAAAGCACACATAGATCACATTTGTTGACCTTAGGTTTGCGTTTATGAATGAAAAATCCATTATTGTACCATACACTTAGGTTAGGCTAGCTATAATATAAATACTCCATCCGGTCCAAAATAACTGTCACTTTTGGATCAAAATTTTGGTTTAAAATAATTGTCACTTTTGAGCTAAATGTCTTTCTTATCCTTGCATTGAAACTTGTTCTCTTTTATTAATTATCTTAGTGTGAGACATTAATGTAAGAAAGTTCCACACTTAATAGGGGTAAAGTTGGAACTTTTGTCACCAAGTCATGATAATTATTACAGTTCTTAAAAGTTGTGCAAATGCAAAAAAAAAAAAACAGTTATTTTGGACCGGAGGGAGTAATAAATGAATTCTATGTTATGTACCATCGTGGTAGATTAGGGTAGCCTACAACTCGTGACCCTTTCGACAATGAAATATCCTTCATTGTTTTAACTACATTGCACTAATGTATCAAATGAAACTAGGGTCTATATAATGGTTTTGATAAAAGGTTACTTGACCGAAAAACATATGACAATTTAATTGACTTCATGAGATTTAAAAGTTATAATTGATGCATCATTACAAATAATATCAATGAACTGATTTGAATTTCATGAAAATGATCAACTTTTCATCTTTTTTTTTTTTTTTTTTTTGTTTTTTTGTTATAATTAGATTATGTTGACTTTGATTTCTGAACCACGATTAAGTTGTCTTAAAAATTGAAATAAACTTACTTTTCTCGGGGGAGGAGGGAGAGTTATAATACAAAAACACACATACGAATGATTGACAACATAGAGTTAATAACTCCTTCAATTTGTTTGTTTGTCACATATTTAAATAAGGAAACAATCATATTATATTTTCTTTTTCACGGTGATAAAATCAACTTTATCAATTAGTGTCTTTTGGTCTCATCTTTTATACTCCGTTGTTGTAACGATCTGAGCTCGAAGGCCCGACCCGCTATATAAGCACCACACACTAGCTCACTGAACATATAAACAATTTGGGTCCACTTGGCTTATCTAAGGTCCATGCAAAAATCCACAAATCTTATTGACGCCCAGTAATAGTATTGTGAAAGCTTATATATCACGATCAAAGTCCACAACTTTTTGATATTTTGATATAAGATGGGGAATATCACAGTTGTTCATGGTGGAATAATTGAAAGTATTCATATACATATGCTTCTAAAAATATTCAAATATATCAATTACATGAACAATCATTTAGAAATAGAAGAGAGTGACATAAATGTTCAAGTGCCATTCATGTGTTTAGGCAGCTACAACCATCCTCCTAGTACATCTTAACATCAATCACTACCAAAGCAAAAAAGTTCCAAAGCTAAACACTCCCCTTTTAAGAAAAAAAAGTTCATGTTTGACAAGTCAAACTTTAATGACATAATTTTGCTCGCCTCACCATTACGAATTTGAACTTTTTTTTTCCCCTTTTAAAAATGCAAACTTTTCTGTCGAGACGTATAGACGTGTCGACAATGTAAAAGAAAAAGAAAAAGAAAAGGAAAAGGTGAATTTGTACAACCTGTGTGATGTGAGTCCATTGGCATCTTCAAAATATACTTTCACACTGATAAATCTTTGAGATATTATCTTTTGAACATTAAGAACATCAATGAAAGTGATGTGAAATTTGTTTGAGGGATAATGATAATGCAAATATATGTCCCCCAAGGCAATGGGGAGCGTTTGATATAAGAGTTAGAGGCACATGTATATTGGCCCCAAGATTGAAAGCCACCTCTAATGGCATTACTTTCCTCTGGGTCATGGGCCACAACTGTTGCAGCGTAAAAATGTTACGCTGCTGCTTGTTGTAGCCAATTTTATTAAATGAATATTTTTGTTTGAGTTGTACAGTCAAATTTAATTGAGTAATATATAGGACCCACCAAAATTATAGTCATTCTGGCCATCCATCTTGTGAAATAGGACTCGACCATTGACTATAAAAAAAAAACAGTGCATCTCACAATACAGCAGTTCCAAGTCCCTGTAAATGTTGTCTTTGCATTCGTGTTAAGAACATATTCGAAAAAAACCCCAATACTAGCAAAAAAAGTGTTATTACATATTAAACTCAGAATCATCCAAAGCTTTTTTTTTTTAATTTTTTTTTTTTATCAATTATTTAATCTTATCATCACTTACTAGTAGCGACAATTGTTTTTGACATGTCTGTACCATAGTAAAGATTGTATTACTCCATAGTAATACACAAGGGAGTAATACAATCTTCTAGGTATAAGTACGTATTATGAATGAGTATAATGTCGAGCTTTGTTAATGCTCGTACTAACTATATTCGTTAATGGAGTGACTAAACCTCGTTTCAATAGGTTCAATAAATAGATATGATCAATGAACCTACATTTTCGCGCGTTTTTGTTGAGGAATTTTCGCACTTGAATTGGACAAGAGGAATTTTCACATGAAATTTTTATCTGATTATTATAGGACACAATGAATAGTATGTTTACACTTTAAATAGAAATAATTAGAGTACTTCTTTTGCTATGGGGTAAGGTACGTGGCTAAATCTGACTTGTTCAAAGTCCCACGGGAAAGGAGCCTGTGGTTTAAAGCCTCACTCACGTGCTTGCAGTTAGTTTACAACACTAAATTTTGAAGGGGATGGTGGGGTGGGGTCAGGGACTTTGTGCTTATTTAGTCTGACTGTACATACAGGTACAATAAATTTTATTATAAGATGTAATTTTTATAATTATACATAATTTCTCACAAATTTCTCACAAAGATAAAATTTAACTCATATTATTATAAAATACACTTCCACCGTCCCAGAGTATATATCTAATTTTTCCTTTTAGTCTGTCATAGAGTATATGTCCACTTTCTAAAATGGCAAAAAGTCTTTACCATTCCTACCACTTATTCTCTCTCCTACTTACTTTTATACTCACAACACCAATCAACTTACTATTCTCTCTCACCCATTCTCTCTCCTACTTTACTTGTATACTCACAACACTTACATCACTTCCACCATTTGTTAATCTCCGTGTAAATAAGAGGGTTGACATATACTCTGGGACGGAGGGAGTATAATATTATAACGGTTTAAAGTTAGATTGGTGTGCAGTCAGACTGCACAAAGCGCCGGAGAGAGAGAGGGTGGGGGTGCCCCAGTGTCTGACAAAATGTTGATCTTGATATGCCACCAGCATAAATAGAGATGACCACATTGCAACCCAAAAAGAAGAAAGTGAAAGCCTCTTGACACCTTTGCTAAATTGAACAGAGACCAACAAGCCAACCATATGGTAAAAGTTCCAACTTTTCTCTCTCTCTCTCTCTCTCTCTCTCTCTCTCTCTACATAATCTGCAAAACTGCAAAGGTATGTGCTTGACCCACTCCACAATAATCAAACTCAATTTCATAGATTGCAAACTGCAATTATCCAGATTTCTTCACCAATGAATTTTGTAAAGTGCAAAACTTCACATGTGGGTGTTTTTTTTTTTTTTTTTTTTTTTTTTTTTCTGACACTTGTTTATCCTTTTCTTGAAACTCTGCATACATTTACACACACCCACACAAACAACTGAAGTTTTCCAAAAAGGTAATGGTGGTTTTCCAAGATTTCTTGAAATATATCATCAGTTTAACACATGTATCTTAAATTTAATGTTTAATGTTGTTTAATGTTTCTTGATTGTAGCTTAGCCAATGGTAAGAGAGGAAGAAGGAGCAGTAGCTGTGTTTCATGTCTATAAAGCAGAAAGCTTTTGAGATCTTGGAATTAAGATAGAATAGAATAGAATTTTACCTTTTCATCAGATTTAAAGCAATGCCAGTTCCTCTTGCTCCGTACCCGACTCCACCGGCACCACCCTTTACACCTCCTGCCAATGGTACGATGAATTCGCCTCGAGCTTTCATTTCCTTTACTTTCTAGGAAACAAAACAGAATCACCGATTGATTAGAATTCAAAAGGAAGAAAAAGAAAAGGAATCAAAGCAATGTAATATCAAAAACCTATTCAGTTTACGAAAGATGCGTACTTTTAAAACAAATCTAGAGATTGAGTTTGTAGTAAATGCAGCACAGGAAGACCGAAAAAGAAACTATGCAAGTTACTTGAGTATGGCTTCGTCGCAATAGAAACTCGCAATTATTGGTTTATTATTGAAACATATTGGAAAAAAATATAAGATTTAGTTCAGATATATTATATATATCATCAGAAAACAGAGTTCTCTGTATTATCAATTCTGAATATTTTTTTTTGACTTTCAGCAGGTACACAAAGCCAGTTAGTATGTTCAGGATGTCGAAACCTTCTACTCTATCCAGTCGGAGCAACCTCAGTATGCTGTGCCGTTTGCAACGCAGTCACCGCTGTTCCACCTCCTGGTATGAATCAATCACCAACTATTTTTCATTCCTATATATAAATATATATATATGTGTATGCATGTATATGTATAATTTTTTTGTGAAAAATGTATGCAAGGCTTAATGAAGTAATTTTCTCTTTTCTGTTTAATGTTCTGAAACAGGTACAGAAATGGCTCAACTGGTATGTGGAGGCTGCCACACATTGCTCATGTACATACGTGGGGCAACAAGCGTTCAGTGTTCTTGCTGTCACACGATCAATTTAGCCTTAGAAGGTATAGATCACTTCTCCAAGTAGTCCCCCCCCCTCCCCCGTGCCCATGTATGTGATCTATGCAAGATGCTCAAAACCCTTTCCGGGACCAGCTTATTTAGATAACTGTATAACTTTATATGTTCATATAAATATAAAACATGATAAAGTAAACATCTTGAAGATATCCATAGTGCATATTTGAATTAATGCTAAGTAGCAGAGATGAATTATTGCAGCAAATCAGGTAGCGCATGTCAATTGTGGGAACTGCAGGATGTTGCTGATGTACCAATATGGAGCACGGTCTGTAAAATGTGCAGTCTGCAATTTCGTGACATCTGTTGGGGTCAGCAATTTATTGTTCTTGTTCATAGTTTTGGATTGATGCATTAAATTCATCTTCAAGATGTTGAATCTGCTTATTCGTTCAGCAAGAATAGGTTTCCAAATTTAAAGAGAAAACCCCACATGATCGCAATATAAAACTTCAAAAAAGAATCTTTAAGGGCAACATGTTTCGATTTCAAGACTTAAACTTTCTAAATTGGTTTTGGATTGTCAACACAAGTGAACTTTGACAAAACAGTAAACGTTTTTTTTTGGATTTCATTGAGATAATTATATAGCCATTATTGTTTGTTCAAAGTCCAACTTGCATCGACCATCCAAAAACCAAATGAGACCATCTTTCCGGGACGGAGGGAGTATATGCTGTCATTTCTAACTGAATATGTCTCTCACTGAATGACACAGGCTTCAACCAGTACTACAGATCAGAAGTTCAACAGCTAAAACAGTTTCAAACAGAAACTACTGCAACTACAAAAATCAACGTTCCCTATTGATTCCATCATAACAAAAGAGTAACAGCATCTATCAGCAACCACTGATCGTTTCTCCTCCCTACATGTATAGAGTTAATATTTTTTTTTTTTTTTTTTTTTGCGCTCGAGTTCACTACGAATGTAAGAATAAGCAGTTTTGGCAAGGTTGTTTGTATCTAAAATATCTATCACATATCACATTCATATGAGCGAACTTTAAGGTTGTAAGTAAGTTTAACATAAGGTTCTTTTCGGATAAGGATAACTTCATTTTCCTTTTTCATGTTCCATAAAGCATACGGCATAAGTTATTTCAAACCTTTTTATCTTTTGAGTTGTTCAACATTAAATGTAATGAACTTCACATCCATTTAACTGTTTGAATCTAAGAATCTTAAGAAGATGACTTTTGGGACCAAACAGATAAGCATCAGGAAAAACATTTAGGCAAGAATCATATTAAGGAATCTTGTGACTCTAAGATATTGATTGATTGGTATTGACTTGAATCTTAAACACTTTCATGGGATGTCTTATGTCGAGAATAACTGACTCGAGATATTTTTTCTTCTGACTTTGTTTAGATATATGACGCACCCAACAGCAGAGAAGTACGTAATCTGTCTAGTCCCCTATACTAAGAAGATATAGCTTAAAGTTTAGTAATGAGATTCAACCAAACTATACATATTTCGTACATCTTATAGAGTAAGATTGACATTGATGTTTGGTCAAAGTTCACTTGTGTTGACCAAAACAAGTCAAATGAGACTATCTTTCTGGGACGGAGGGATTATTTGTTAAATGTTTCGGATAGCTTGTTAGATTCATGATTACTGATGAGTTCATTTTCAAGCATACGATGGGCTAACAGAACACCTACAAGGACTCGAAACTTCCTCACTCTTTCCTTGAAAACCAGGTAAAAACCGAAAGATTATAACTAATGTTTCATTAGAAAATAAGAGCTAACGGAACAATTTGTTCTTTCCTGCTAATATAGTCAAAAGAAAGCTACACATATTCAACTGGACAATATAGTACAATTTTCTTCTGCGTGCAACAATAATATATGTAAAAAGGAACGGAATGCATGCACATGGATATTACACACAAATTCGAAGAAGATAAGGTAGAAAATTTTACATTTACAGACTCAGTTAACAGATCCGGTCTTCTAATTCACTATCTGAAGAAGCTTACTCATCGCCCATTGCTAACTCCAATGCATAATCGTCTCTTTCCTGCAGCAAACACATATGATCATGTAAGATAACTTTCAGTAGCAGATTTGGTATAGATCCACTTCTTCTCTTCCATATTTGATCCGTAAATTAAGTTCTTTCTTCTTGTCAGTTCTTTTATAGGCCATAATAGGGGCAATGCCCATGAAGTTCTAAAAAGTTTCAAAATGCCCGAGAAGTTCCTCACAACGTGTTGTATTATTCATGCAGAATTATTCTGCAATGTAATGCATCACATAACACTGCACGACTGAGTATAATACTGCATGGAGGCGGCGGCAACGACCGGCCGAAGACCGGATTCCGGAGACCGGTGGCTGCGGTGGTGGTGGGAGGAGGCAGTAGTATTGATGATGCTTCATAACTTTTAAATACTGCATATTGAATGTAGTACTCCCTCCGTACCAAAATGATCTTCTCATTTGCCATTTCTCGTTGTCCCAAAAAGTTCTTCACATTTTTACAATTTAAGCTTAAAAGTGCCTAAACAAAGCATGGCTAGTGAAGCAAGTGTTCATATTCTTAAAAAGTTTGAATAGTCAAACGTGAAGATCATTTTAGGACGGAGGGAGTATATAATACTACTGCACAAGAACTTATGGGGCATTTAAATTTAATGAGGAATTTGAGGGGAAGTGATTTATCCAAAAAAGAACTTGTGGGTCATTTTCCAGCAATAATATATCAGTATTATCTTATTTGTAAGTTAACAAAATAACTTTTGTGTTGATTAATGATGAATATGAATCTTACAATAGGTCCTCGAGCAAAATATCTTCCGAATTGAAGCCAATATACCTGCACATGACAAGAATGATATTTTAAGAACCCAAATCACCAAGAAAAGTAAAGCGGTCATAAAGCAACCTTAAGAAAGACTTTTTACACAACAAACATCGAAAAGGTTATCTTTGCAGTTGTGATGCTCGGACTCTTTGGTTAACCTCACCGGACTCTTGTCAACAAGTCTAAAATAGGAGTGTCCGACACGGGTACGGCGGGATAAACCAAAGAGCCCGAGCATAAGAGCTTTGCAGCTGAGATGCATCAAGAATTATTTCTACATCGATGATTTGATGCCTACCTAACGTGTGGGCAGCTCTTGTGGATTTCTAATGATGTGCACTATTATGATAAACTCTCAACGCGTGAAGTGCACACAAACAAGTCACAAAAGTAAAAAGAGCTGCCCTTTTAGCTTCATCAAATATTCATCCTTTGCATTCTTAAAATTCACAAAAACCACTGTGTTGATTATAAGATAAATAATATGGGAGAAAACTCAATTCTTATTATTCACAACTGTTGATATATATACAAGAAGGAATAGCCTAATCAAGGAAAGAAGTAAAAGAATCCTATACAAACTTAGGTAACAAGAAAAGAATCATAGGTAAATTAAAATAGCAGAATAAAGAAACCAAGATCAATTAGGATCGTGAGATTCTTTATCTCTATCATGCCCCCTCAAGATGGACGACCGATCAGAAAGTCCAATCTTGACAGCCAAATCAAGAAATCGGGTACGAGGAAGCGGTTTTGTAAGAAGATCTGCCAATTGATCAGAGCCGGAAATATGAGTCACCTTAACTTGTTGGATTGAACATTTTCGCGAACAAAGTGATAGTCCAAACCCAAATGTTTCATCCTGGAATGGAACACGGGATTGGCAGCGACATAAGTGGCTCCCATATTGTCACAATAGATCGTTAGAGGCGGAGAAAGAAGAACATGCATTTCATGCAGCAAGTTTTGAAGCCAAAGAATTCCAGCCGTTGTTGCAGCAATAGCCCGATACTCAGCCTCTGTGGAAGAACGAGCAAGAGTCTTTTGTTTCTTAGAGCTCCAGGAAAGTGCGTTTTTGCCCAAGTAAACAACATACCCTGTAGTAGATATATAGTCATCCTTGTCGCCTGCCCAATCCGCATCAGTAAAGGCATGAAGCGTGAGGGGAGAGTCACGGCGAATGAGAAGACCATGAGAACTAGTGCCAACGAGATAGCGGAGAACACGCTTGAGGGCACCCCAATGAACATCAGTCGGACAATGCATAAACTGAGACAGTCGATTAATGGCAAAGGATAGATCACACCGAGTCAGAGAAAGATACTGAAGAACACCAATAATGGCTCGGAACTCAGAAGGATCACCCAGAGGAGAACCGGACTGAGTAGTTAAAGGAGGGTGCGGCACCATAGGAGTTGGCAATGGCTTGGCATCAAGCATGTTGGTACGCGTAAGTAAATCCTGGACATACTTGTGTTGACTTAGAAAAGTACCATCAGGATGGGGTAACACCTCAACACCGAGAAAGTAAGACAGGGAGCCAAGATCTTTCAGGGAGAACCTGGAAGAAGCTCGCAATAAATGCATCAATAACAGATGAATCAGAGCCAGTAATGATAATATCATCAACATATACCAATAAGTAGATAAGATACCCAGTTGTCTGAAGAATGAATAATGATGTATCAGACACACACATGGTAAACCCAAGAGACAGTAAGTAGGTTTTGAGTTCAGTGTACCACGCTCTTGGTGCCTGTTTAAGACCATAAATAGCTTGTTTGAGTTTGCAGACAAAAGTAGGTTGAGATGAACTGACAAAACCAGGAGGTTGTGACATAAACACATCCTTGTGCAAAGTACCCTGAAGAAAAGCATTGCTAATATCTATCTGACGAAGAGACCACCCATGCACAGTAGCCAAAGACAGAACATTACGAACAGTGGCGGGTTTAACAACAGGATTAAACATTTCAGAATAATCCAAACCCGGACGTTGGTGAAACCCTTTAGCAATAAAGCGGGCTTTGTGACGATCAATCGAACCATCAGGATGATATTTGGTACGGAAAACCCATTTACACCCAATTAAATTCTGAGACGGGGACGGAGGAACAAGATCCCAGGTATTATTTCGAAAAAGAGCATCATACTCAGACTTCATGGCAGCACGCCACGCAGGATGTTTGAGAGCCTGAGTTATGGTAGTGGGCTCAGTATGCGGAGTAGACAGGGAAACATTCAGATTAAGTTTCTGAATAGGTTTGACAATGTTGTTACGAAGACGGGTGGTGGGGCCTTGAGGAGCAGGGACAAGGCTGGCAGATGGTGGGGACGAGGCAGCAGGTGAGGGGTGAGGACTTGGAGTAGGGCAGGAGACTCCAAAACTGTAGGGGAGGATGGCGGACTGGTAGGAATAGGTGAGGCGGGTGTAGGCTCAGAAGTGGGAGGTGGGGAAGATGTAGAAGGAGGGGTCTGATGGTTGGTAGTGGGCGGCTGTTGGGTGGGAGAATGAGGAGTGGACGAAGTACGCAGGACAGGGAGGCGAAGTGTACACCAGGTGGCGGATGAATCAGGAAGGGCAGTAGCCGAAGATGTAGAGGAAGAGGAGAAGGGAAAAGTTGCCTCAACGAATTTGACATGACGCGAGACAAAAATTTTTGAGGTTTTTGGATCAAGGCAATAGTAAGCACTTTGGGTTGTGAGTAGCCCACAAAAACACAAGGAGTATAGCGAGAGTCCAACTTGTGAGACGTGTAAATCCGTAGCCATGGATAGCATAAGCACCCAAAACTGCGCAGTTTATGATAATTTGGGTGATGACCAAGAAGACGAAAGAAAGGAGAGACAAGATGGAGAGTAGGTGTAGGTAAGCGATTGATGAGGTAACAAGCAGTGACAAAGGCGTGAGTCCAATATTTGTGAGGCATGTGAGAGTGGGTAAGAAGAGACAAACCAGTCTCAATAATATGTCGATGACGGCGCTCGGAGTAACCATTATGTTCAGGGGTATGAGGCGGGGAAGTGAGATGAGTTATACCATGAGATGTAAGAGTGGAGCGAAGGCCTAAGTACTCACCACCATTGTTACTGAAAATTGTAAGAATGGGACGGCCAAAGCATTTTTCAACTAAGGCTTTGAACGTGGTGAAGACAGAGACAACATCGTTTTTGTGTTTGAGTGGGTACAACCAGATGTACTTGGAAAAATGATCAACAAAGATAATATAGTATTTGAAGCCATCAATGGAATGAATAGGAGAGGTCCACACATCACTATATAAGACATCAAGAGGTCCAGAAGAAGTAATAGTATTCTCATGAAACGGGAGTTTATGACTCTTATTACAATCGCAAGAATTGCATTGAAAACTAGAACAACTAGGAATATTTAGACTAGAAGAGTTACTAATAAAATGTAAAATTGTAGTCGAAGGATGCCCTAAGCGATGATGCCAAGTAGAAGTGGTGGATGCCAAAGCGGAGTGCAGAACAGGAGGAGAGGAATGAACAGCAATTGGAGGAGGATGCCATTCGTAGACGCCAGAATTAGAGGTTCCTTGAAGAAGAATTGTGCCCGTGTGACGGTTCCATAGTTATTAAAGGTCCAAGGCGCACCAAGGCGCAAAAGGTGTGCCTAGAGCCTAGGCGCAAGGCGGGCGCGCACCCGAGTGACGAAGCCCACCAAAATGCGTTAAAATACTAAAAATATAATATACATACAACATCAAGATAAGCAATAAATCAAATGCAAATAGTAAATCAAACCTACGTTATAAGTTATAAAATAAAGAAGCATGAATAGATGTTAAAACAAGCATAAAGAGAAGATTAAACAGAAGGTCTCTAAGTCTAACTCCTATAAAATGATAAGCAGATCCTATGATCCCTTCATCCTTCCCAATCCTCATCTTGATACACATCATCTTCTTCCACATACGCCTTGTCTGCTGCTTCTTCAAATTCGTCCTTGCCCTCTGAATCTCCAACTTCCACATACTCGCCGGAGTTCTTCCCAGGTTGCCGGAGGTCGTCGGTGCTAGTTTGAAGGAGTTCCTAGTGATCGCTACTTTTATACAAAGTTATGGTACGTGTACGTGAGAAAGCCGTGGGAGAGGAAGAGTATTAGCCGCGCATTAGGTTTAATTAAGATGTAATTGCTGCTCAATTGTGGCGCCCGAAGCCTAGGCGCACCCCTGGCTCCAACGATGCGCCTCTCTGCGCCCTGGGCCTAGGCGCGCGCCTAGGCGCGCTTTTAATAACTATGGACGGTCCTTCACAATAAAGGAATCAGATAAGAATATGATAGTAGCATTGTTATCATGACAAAATTTTGAAATAGAAATAATGTTGTGAGAAAGAGACGGAGCATATAAAACATGATTAAGAGAAAAACAGTGAGAGTTGAGAAGGAAAGAAGTGGAACCAATGTGAGCTATAGGAAGCCCGGAGCCATCACCAATTAGTAATTCCTCAGTACCATTATAGGGAGAGTGAAGAGAAAGGTTGTTGAGGTCATTAGTGGCATGATGAGTAGCCCCACTGTCCAATAGCCAACTAGGTGAAGGGTTCGGATTGGTGGTGATAGTGTAGGCACGGGGAGAAGGGTTGTGGGAGGGGTGGGATGGCTGTCTATAGTTGGTGTTGTTGTTTGGTGGTGGTGTCGGGATATTAATATGAGGATGAAGCTGCCGAAAAATTGGGCATTGGTTCAAGTAGTGCCCAACAGTACGACACCACTGACAGCGACCACGGTATTGATTTTTATTGGGGCTAGGGTTTTGGGAGTTGACCGAGGGGGGAGTAGCAGAGTACGGCTGATGAGTATTGGTAGGGTTAGGGTTAGATCTAGGAGATCGGTTGGAAAAGGGTTTAGAGGCATAGTGAACTGTGGCAGGAAAGTTGGTGGGCGAGGGAGTGGATTTATGTTTAAGGGTGAGCTCTCGGTTGAGGAGTTTCTCGTGGAGTTCATCAAAGGAAATCGAGGTCTCGCGGCTTTGGACGGCTTGCACAACATTGTCATACTCAGGATCTTTGAGTTGATCTAGAATACGATCAACAATGTCTTCGGCATCAAGGGGGCGTCCCAGAGAGGCAATTTGGTCACAACATGACTTGATTTCTTGCATGTAATCGGTAACAGATTTAGGACCCTTCGAAATATTACGAAGGCGATCCTTGATTTGTTTGAGGTGGCTGCGAGAAGGACTGGCATAAGTCTTGGCCAAAGTACGCCAGGCTTCATGAGTGGTGTGGCATTGAGAAATTAAGGTCACAATAGAGGAAGAGAGGGTTCCGGCCAAGGCACCAAGAAGGAGCTTATCTTGACGGAACCAAGTAATATAGGCTGGGTTATCAACAACGGAGGTGATCTGTTGTTGCGGGGTAGACGGAGTGTTCGTGGCAGTGAGTTTGGCGGCGGTGGTAACAGTTAGGGTTTTCGGAGGTGTAGACAACGAGCCATCAAAGTAATGAAAAAGGTCGTGTCCGAGAAGGGTGGCTTCGATTTGAATTTTCCATTGAATGTATGAGGTTGGGGTAAGTTGAAGAATATGGGAAAGATTGACAACCACAAGAGGTTTGTCAGGCTCGACCGAGTTGGGAAGATGATAGTCAGAGGGGGCGGCAGCCATAGGTACCGGCCGGAAAAATTAGGTTTAGAAGGTGGTGAAAAAAAATTTGGATCGTTGCTCTGGTTACCATATAAGATAAATAATATGGGAGAAAACTCAATTCTTATTATTCACAACTGTTGATATATATACAAGAAGGAATAGCCTAATCAAGGAAAGAAGTAAAAGAATCCTATACAAACTTAGGTAACAAGAAAAGAATCCTAGGTAAATTAAAAGAGCAGAATAAAGAAACCAAGATCAATTAAGATCGTGAGATTCTTTATGTCTATCATTGATTACCAACATAATATACATAATACTCCCTCCGTCCCATTTTATGCTTAAAAAATAAATGGGCGTAGGCTCAAGATTATGGAGAGGAATGTCTTTATTATAAAATATGGAAAGTGGATTAGAGTGTTGCGAGTATAGATATAGTGGGTAGGAGAGAGAAAGTGGGGTAAGGAATAGTTAGTGGATTGTTGTTGTGAGTATGACATGTGGGGCCCATTAAATAAAGAAGTATAAAAAACTTTATTTTTCAGGTTTTTGAAGTATAAAATGGGACTCCCAGAGATAAAAATTTGAAGTTTAACATGGGACTGAGGGAGTAGATAAAGATTTGTATACTACTTTTTAAAAGCAATCCATATTCTAATTATGTATCCAATCAAATCTCTAATACTTTACAAGTCTTAGGATGCTGAATGAAGAATAGTTCCGTTTGCTTACTGAATGTCAAATATTTGAGTTACTGCTGCCAAAGTTAACATATGCACTAAATGACTATCATCTGGACATGCTTCAGATTACGGGTTTAAAAAATCATAAGCAGCCATGACGCAACTCACTTGGAAGAAGCTACCCTATATATTGGTGTATACTAAATCCTTTCAAAAAAACCAGTCTAAAAGCAATACTCCCTCCGTCCCTCTTTAGTCTACAAGAATTACTATTTTGGTTGTCCCACTTTAATCTACAAAGTCCCAAAATGAAAATGTTTTAATACTTTTAAAATAGTGAGAGCCACTTGTCATACTCACAACAACTATCCACTTACTATTCTCTGTTAGAGACATTATCCCACATCGGGAATTAACAAGCCATGCCTTGACTATATAGAGATCCTGGGCTACTCCTCCCATCGCCAATTGGTTTTGGGATGGAACCTCAGACTTTATCATGGTATCAAAGCTGGCCCGTTACACGTGCAGGCCCAACGGCCCACGATTCTGCTCCACGCCACCCGATTAACAAGTCCACGTTGTAAGCCCGCCTACACGTGAGGGGGCGTGTTATCATTCTCTACCCCACTTTTTCTCTCCCACTCAACTATCTACACTCACAACACATCACCTTTTCAATCATTTTCTCAATTCTTGTGCAAAGACTCATTTTTGTAAATTAAAGAGGGACGGAGGGAGTAAGCAGAAGTGCATGCATGATGTAGCCAGATATTGCAACACATTCTTAACCCTTTATATATGCTTAACTGCTGCTAACTAAAGCTAATCATATGATAAAAATTTACAACCAATTGGAGTTCCGACTAAAAAAAAAGTGAGAAAAAACAGATATCATGCAAGTTACCTCGTCCTCATCCTGTGTTTCAACTTCAATATCAGAGGTCGGGTAGCTCACACAGAGAAGTGCATAGCCCTGCAGTTGAAACAGAACAATGATTCATTCACGTGGTAGTGATCATTGATAAAGTCTGAGGTTCCATCCCAAAACCAATTGGCTATGGGAGGAGTAGCCCAGGATCTTTATATAGTCAATGCATGGCTAGTTAAATCCCGATGTGGGATAATTGTCTCTAACGATCATATTGAAGAATGCTTCAAGAAGTAAATATATTTATGAAATGAATGATCCAGCAATTTCTGTGTAATTAATATCGTCCCTATTTTGAAACATATTTATGAATTAAGGCCTAATTAGTACTCACTCCGTCCCTATTTACCTTACAAAAATGAGGCTTTGCACAAAAATTAAGAAAATGATTGTAAAGTTGATGTGTTGTGAGTGTAGATAGTTGAGTGGGTGAGAGAAAGTGGGTAGAGAAAAGTAAGTGGATAGTTGTTGTGAGTATGACAAGTGGGTCCCACTATTTAAAAAATGTTTAAAAGTTTCATTTTTGGGATTTTATAATGTAAATAGGGACACCCAAAATGGCAATTTTTGTAAGGTAAATAGGGACGGAGGGAGTACGTCCCAGCTTTTGAAGTGATTAAACATATTTAGGAAATCAATAGGGGTAATATACAAACCTTAGCTTTCAATTCTGCAGATATCCCGAGAGCTTCAGGCTGTCTAATCTCTCCGGACTTTATACGAACAGCACAGCTAGTACAACAACCTGCATCATTCCTTAGTTAGACAAAGATACATGAGATAGCTACCTGCAAGTACAAGAATGAAAAAAAAAACGCCAAATCGTACAGACGAATTACCATGCCCAGATGATTATATATGGAATATAATACAACCACTGGCTCAATCACACCAATATACAAAAGATACATCAACAACAACAACAACAACAACAACAACAACAAAGCCTTAGTCCACAGAAAATATTGTTAAAGCAAATCTTTTGTGTCAAACACAATTTTGAAGTTACGAACGATCTGTTCTCCAGTGATAGTACAATTGTGTTATCAGTAAGAGTTAGACGTACACTTATATCAACAAGAAAACTACAGGTATCAAAGAAAACATACACACACAAACTTGCAGAAAAAGAAAATATATTGATGGTTGAGCAAACATCTGCAACATGATATACTCCCTCTGTCCCACCTCACTTGAGACTTACTTCCATTTTTGTCCGTCCCACTTCACTTGAGACTCCTCAAAATGTTAAGCTTTTTATAATTTTATATTCAATCTACCCCACCCACTAATTCTCTCTCTTCATTTTCCACCACACAATTCATTCAACCAACCTACTATTAACCCCACTCATTCTCTCTCTTCATTTTCTACCACACATTTTCCTTATTTTATTCTTTTTTCTTAGTTATTGTGCCCACTTCAAGGGTCTCAAGTGAGGTGGGACGGATGGAGTATAGGACACCTACGAAACTAGCATCACTCTCTAAATAATAGCTTGTGTCACATAATGAAAACCAAAAATACACACATGCCCACAGTTTGTTTACAATCTATTAATATACTCCTTCCGTGCCATAGCAAAATGTCGCATTTGACCTTTCAACGTTTCTACGGAATGCGCGGTACTTGTTGCACATAGCTTATACAATGGTAAAATTGCATCAAGATTGTTTCCATATTCAGAAACCCGACATTTGTTTTGGGACATAACGAAAAGGAAAGTGTGATATTTATTACAGGACGGAGGTAGTAAGTGATTTTTCTCCTGAAGACCCTTAAGTCTGATAACCTCATCATCCCCCAACAGAGAAAAGTAGTGGAGTCCCATAGATAATCCTCTCTGTCCGTCAAATATTTTGTGAGTAGAACATCACGAAAAGAAAAGAAAAGAAAGGATCTTTAAGTAGAATAGATTTACAGTAAAATTAAATTACAAACATTTAGGTTGTAGCATTAGGGCACAAATACTAGCAATTGCCATTGTGATAGGCAGCTCATCAATGTTTTTTTTGAGTGACAACATCTTCACTATTTAGTTTTCACCCTTACATACAAGCAACCTATACATACAACATACATTTACAAAACAATGTACTTCGAATAATCATACTCCCTCTTTCCCGGAATAAATGTCATAGTTGACAAGTCAATGATTTTAAGCTTTTAGTTGTGTTTCCTTGATTGCCACACCCTATTCATATGGGCAAAGTGATACCTCCTATGGCATTGCAATGCTCGTGCCTATTAGAATGGGTAGTATAGGAAGATCACCAAACTTCATACCCTATTTTTACTAAGACGACATTTATTTTGGGAAATGAAAAAGGAAAGTAGGACATTTATTCCGGGGCAGAGGGAGTATCAAAGTGAAACATGCACATAGTTGTGGTTTACAAAGGGAATTGCACAGATAAAGATTGTCAATTTATAGAAAACTACCGTGCCTGCAAGCGAATGGGAGTGCTATATCCTGTGATTCACCAGTGTGTAATATATATTGATCCTGTATTCACATTGATCAATAAAAACACTTGAACTAAATTCCTCAATTCTCACAAAATTATACTCCATTTGTTTCGTAACTATGTGCACAAATTTCCTTTTTGGGCGTCTCATTGATAAGTCACACTTTCTTAAAATGACAAAAAATCTTTACTATTCCTCCCACTCATTCTCCTTTACTTTTATACTCATCACACAATCAACTTACTATTTCCTGCCGCACTTTCTCTCAACTTCACTTTTCAAATTCATAACAACTACCCACGGCTATTCATCCCTAATTTCCCGTGCTTAACTCATTTTGTGCACATAGTTATGGGACAGAGGTACTACACTTCTAAAAACAAATTTAATTAATTTAATACAAAAAAGGGAGTAATATCATGATGCAAAATTGGATGGTTGTAGAGACCAATAAAAATGGGAAAATTGCCTCGGGAACAAAGAATTCGTGGACAACATCTCGTTGTCTATCGTGAACGGTGACTTTGTGAGTCGGCACTGACGGCGAGATAGTATGAGGAGTTGCGGCGGCTACCGGCGTTTGCAGCTCCGACGTCGGTTTAAGGCGAAATTTGGAGGGGAATTGAACGGTGTTTGGCGAGGGAAATCGACGGCGAAGTGAAGAATTCCGGTTAATTGATGCACAGATGTTACACGGAGATTGGAGATGAAAATCCATTGGAATGCCTGTCTATCTCTCAGTACAGGATAACGGAAAAAATCAAGAGTGGGGATATACGAGTACACGCCACCATTTTAGTTACTCCCTCCGTCCCAAAATACACGTAATTTAAGAAGTTGTAATTTGTACCAAAATGTTTGTAGTTTTGTTTTTATCTAGGCATCTTTAACATTGTTTGTCAAATATACCCTTATTTATGATGGTAGTTGTCATTATAAAATCATATAATTGTCTTGGTACTTGAAATATTTCAAGGGTAATTTAATCCATTAGACATGCATTGATTGCTCTGCTCTTCTTAATTTGTGTGAAAAACCCTAGAACTACAAGTATTTTGGGGGGGGGGGGGGGAATAATATGCCCACATTAGTTAGATCACCCACGGCCAAAATTATAAAATCCAAAATTTAGTAACTACACCCACCTACTTTCCATTTGTATCCTTATTCAGATGATCTCTACAATCAATTTATCCCAGATTCGTACTCACTCACTGTTAAGGATTGACCACAATCTTGCTGATTACTTTATTCTCTCCATGGTTACAGCTTTGTAAAGATTTTCCTTTGCTGACTTCTTGCTGATTACTTGATGCTATCCGTGACTATAGTTTGTAAATATTATGTTACCTAATTTAGTTGTGTAGTATTAGAATTGTATCACTATATATAGCTGTCTTATTATCAATGAAAATCATCAGTTCTTCTCTATTCTCTTTACTCACTGGTACTATTTGAGTCAATTGAGTGATCATCACCACCGGAAAATGAAGATTTTCCGGCGACTCCATTGCCGGAGAGGCGAGCAAAAAGGAGGCCTATTTGATGGTAGACCATCTATGTTTAAACTTCGTGTTTCCGGACATATGATGTACTCCATCCGTTCCAAAATGATCTTCTTCTCTGACATTTTCTATTGGGATAATGATATGTATAGGAAAAACTCAAAGGGAAAACTCATAGCAAAACTCTGTAATCCGTTGGATTGTAATAAATTTTTGTGGAACCCACTGCTAAAACCTCATCCAACGGATTAGAGTGCTTCACTATGAGTTTTCCCTTTGAGTTTTCACTATGTGTATCATTGTCCTTTCTATTGTCCCAAAAAGTTCTTCCTATTTCTACAGTTTTAGGCTAAAAATTGTATAAACAAAACATAACTAGTGAAGCTAGTGATCATATCTTCAAAAAGTTAAAATAGTCAAATGAGAAAATCATTTTGAGACGGAGAGAGTATTAGATTATGAGGATAGTGTTGGGGAATTGAGGGGATCACCGCATCCACTAGCCCATACTAGCAGTCATCAACATAGAGAAATAATTCAACACATGAATAATATGAAAGAACAGGAACACCATAATTTGTTAACCCGGTTCACCACCACCATGTGGCTACATCCGGAGGCCCCAAACCAGGATATCACTATAATAATATGTTTGATTGTTACAATTTACATATGCACTCACATAGATCTAGCATAGTAACTCTCCATTAACAACCCTCTCCTACATATTATTATCTCTCCCCAAGAACACACAAATAATATGAATATGGCCGGGTTGTAGGATCGCACCCCATGGCTCTCCTAGGCCCCCGGCCCCCTCCTACACACTACACACTAATTTGTGCTTTCTCTTGATATCCTAACCCTCTCCTTTTTGGGTACAAAATATTATGGTGATAGTCACAATATATTTATAGGAATATAAAACCTAATCCTGATCAAAACCTAATTTACCCGGAGTCCTTGAGACAGGAGGAGTATAATAAGAATAAGGAAATTATTGGATAAAAGGAAACCAATCCCTTTTATTATTCTCCAAGTATCAGCCACCCCACGTGACCACTAATGATTTTACTTCCAATGTTTCCTATTCCACGCCAACTCCATTCACGTCTCCGCCTTTCTGTTTAAGTGGGCGGTCGCCCACTTCCCCTACGGGCGGTCGCCTACTCCAACAGTCTGCTCCGATTTTCTGCTCTTTTCTCCACGGTTTTGATATTCTCATCGGTTTTAGCTCTAATCCCAACAGATAGGTGGAAGGCTTAGTTACACAACCATCACAATAAATATCCAAGCATTCTATCACCATCAATCGGCAATAAAATTAAGTTCAGTTAACCAGACAAAATTTATTGAAGATGAGAACACATTCAAAGGTTTTTCGACTCAACGCTCTAATAAGTTTTACCTCATAATCACTGCAACTAATGCAAAAGATATTTTAGTGAACTAGGGACCGCAAAAACTAGGGGTTAAATGTGAATTAGTTGACTTCAACCTTAAACTTTTTGGATTTGTTTTGCTTGAGAGTTGCAGAATTCAGATTGGGTTGTGAAATACTATGTCAATAATGTCATGCGCCATTCAGAAAGAGAAGAAAGCTTGCTGGCATGGATTAATAAAGTCAGATGAGCAACCTGCTCCATATCTGAAGGTTAGTGTGACGAGAGGGTCCATTGGTTTGGTGAAATTAGAAATGAACAAAACATGGGTGGGTGTTTTAATTTACTACTTAAAATACTATAGATATAATCTGGATTAAATTGTCTTTTAACTAGATGGCATTTATGTAATTAATTAACGGTTACTAGTTTGGTGGGTGTGTATATCCTCACTCAAAAATCAAATTTTTTTTTTCACGTTTCCGTTAGATTTTTTTTCTCAAATAATTCCTTTTAAATTAATAATTCCTAAAATAACAACTTTCTCAAACTATTTGCCAAAATGACCATATATTTTGAAGACTCGCTACGGACTACAACGAGCTCATTTATTTCTCGCATAGCAAAATTTAGAAATTACAATAAATTAATTAAACTCGCCATTGTCAAAAGCGATTATGGCAAAATTGTTTTTTTTTTTTTTTTTTTTTTTTAGTTCTAAACTCGCTCTTGCCAGAAGCGAGTTTTAACAAGTTTAATTTCCGCTTACACCGCCATTGTTCATAGAAAAGATAGAGGAAAAAACCTATGTGATGAACAGAAAGAGGGAAGTTCAAGATTTGGCCCAAATCAACTCGTCTCAATGGTTGATTCTTGAAATTAACATGTAAAAGGCCATGTTTAACTAAATGAACAGATTAATTAAACCTTAGACAGCTAACTGTTTGAGGTTAGCTGTTGAGGAATAATAAATAAAAGAAATGTGCAACGGAATATAAATGAATAAATAAATGAAAGGACAAGGTGTATGTGTGTGTTAGTGTAAAGACAAGAGTGTACACAGTATTTTAAAGTGGTTCAGAGGCAAAACCTTCTCTTACATCCACCCCCACTGTTGGAACTGTGAGATCAATCCACTATAATATTCTCTTCAAATAAGAGTTACAAAAATTGATAAGGCAAGTTCCTTTGAACCCCCTCTACTTAATTGACACTTCAATTAAGGTTGCTTCTTTCAAAGCGAGAAAAAGAAAAAGAAAAAAAATATCACAAGTGTGTTTACAGAAGAAAAAGCTGGCTGTAAGTGGGTTGTAACTGGGTGCAAATAGGCACAATATTTGCACGGGTATATGCAAATATTTCAGACTGCAGAGTGAGAGTGTAGTAAGTCTATAAAGGATTGTAAGAGTGTAAAAAGGGTGTAGAGGGTCTAAAGGTTACTTGACAACGTGCCAGTATACTCCTTTATACGGGAGGGGATATAGCCGTTGGGGGATAAGGGTACAATAGTAGCCGTTTGGGGAACAAAGGTACAGAGAAGTAAGGCTTGTCTTTGACTTTGACTGACTGTTTATCATTCCTCTGTATACAGGTTGTCAAGGGAAGGGAATGTGTATTCACACTTGAACACGCTTCAATATGAATTATTTCAATGATTGGTACCATTGGAATAATCATTCTTCAAGGATCTGATGATGTGGAGTCAGCTGTTGAAGAAGGCCAGGCTTAGCTGTTGAAACAGGGGAGCTTAGCTGTTGGGCTTGTAAGTCATTAGCTGTTGAAGCTTGTTTGAATTTATCATCTTGATAATTCATTTGAGGTAGAGGGAGTCTGTAATAGGCAGTTCTTCAGTTTGTTGGATGTATAGATGATAGGTGGATCATGTAATGACTTGACTGTTGGCTTGAATGGAAACAGAGCAGCTTAGCTGTTGAGCTTTGTACTGGGCTGCATGGGCTCAGGTCTTGTAAACATCATATAATCAATTGGGTTTGATTATTTATTTATCAAAACATATTTACTATGATTAATTGTGAGTTTAAACATAGTGAGGTACTAACAACATGTAAGTAGTTCATCTATTACTCTATTTTGTTGTAATTTTGGCATATGTGGTGTAGATTTTGACAATTAAAGTGTATATGAAAATTGAGAATTTAGGGTTTTATTAAACAAAAATTGGGTTTTCTATTATGACATTGCAATGTATGATAGATTAAAAGTGTTTAAAAGTTTCTCTATTGCTATATTATTATCACGTATTTGTGTCATTTTTAGAACATTTTGTGCTTAACAGTTTTGTTTTATACTCCCTCCGTCCCAAAATATTGACATATTATGGTGTGAATTTGTTGTTACATGTTATTGTCACATATTTGTGTCATTTTTAGAACATTTTCCAATGTTTATTTGTGAACATTTTGTGCTCTAACAGTTGTATTTGTTGCTAAATTCGATAGTTGTATTTGTTCCTATTAGTTGAGGGACTCTTTTGGATGTCCATTTGTGAATTTGTTGTCACCGGAGTGAAGTAGCATCTGTAAATGGCCATTGCAGTATAATATGCTGGTCAATTTTGCTCTTTTATACTCCCACCGTCCCAAAATATTGACATATTTTGATTTTCCTTATCTTTTCTTTTTATTTTTCTGCAAATTGCAATCAATTTAAACTATTGATATAATGTGATATATTTGTGTTATTTTAAAGTAAATTGGGTGTATATATAACTTTTGTTGTTTTTTTTAAACAGATGGCTAATTTAGTGATCCTGGGCCTGGGGAGGATACCATCTTGACTGCACATTACCATCACCGAGCTCGACATATTTCGCAGGACAACCAGTCCAGTCCAGAGACTGATGTTTAGACACGGTCCAACACTGCATCGAGGTTGGCTCCTGTTATATTGTAGAGATTAACAGTGGCTGGGTTCATGTGGTCCATCATATAGGGAGGTTGTAGTATGATTATAGATTTCTTGAGGCACTGGTCGAGCGATGGCGCCCGGAAACTCATACATTCACTTCCCAGTAGGTGAGATGACTGTCACCTTAAAGGATATCGACATGCTTTTTAGGTCTCCGATTGATGGGGACTCTGTTACTGATGCTGACTATCTGATGCTTCCAGATTGGAAGGCATGGTATCAGGAGTTTTTAAGTGCTGTCTCCCCTGATGGAGAGATTGAGGGGAGCAGTCTGAAACTTAAGTGGATTATGACACACTTTAGGGAGTTTCAGACCCTCACAGATGAGTCCCCTCAGGATGTTATTGATAGGTATACGCGTGCCTACATCTTGTTATGCCTGGGTCTTGTGATGCTACATCTTGTTATGCCTCGGGTCTGTTGTGACACACTTTAGTTGTATGGTCTGGAAATCACTGATTTTATGAATGTGAGTTCGAAATTATTAATTTTGGGTAATAATTTTTGTTTGTAAATGATTGAAAGATTATGAACTGATTCAGGGTTAGAATATTTGGTCAAAATAATTAGAAATTACTTAATACTTTCAACCCAGTCATCCACCCATTCATTCAAATTTATTCCCAATTTAGGGGATGAGGATGGGATTAAGGGTATATACTGGCTTGAAGGATCGGCGCCGACACGTTACCTAAGATGAAGAAGGTGTCTGGAAAATGAGGTTGATGGAGGAGAATGTTATTAACATTTGTCATTCACTTTAAGATATTACATATTGATCCGTTGGTAGTTTTAAATTCTTATTTGCTCTTATATTACCATTATAATTTCAAGAGGGGATTGATCTACCGAAAGTACCCTGAAAAAAGTCACGTGCGTGACACATGTATTTGATTTCGTTAAAAATTAACGATTTGTTAGTTTTTACACCTAATTGCAACAAATGACACAAACCTAGGAATCAGATTGACACAAATTTAAACTTAGGGTATTGCAACTGTGTATAAAACTCAGGTTACCAAATTGCAATTTGCTCAAACTCTAATTGCTTGGAACGCTAGTCTCCAAGGATGGAACGTGCGGACCGGGGGCACTTTACACCGAAGTTTCTCGGTGACTGAACCAGGCTTGGACAATATCACCACTACTGTAATATACAAGGAGGCCAAAGAAAACAAAGAACAATATGCTCCAAAGAAAAATGGAGGAGGATGTGTTCTCTGTGTTGGTATCTCATTTGATGCAGCTGTTACAATTTTGAAATAAAAAAAGATATTGAAACTGCTCATTAATTTTGATTCACAAAATCAAAATATTAACAGGGTTGTGTTTGAGCAGGCAATTTGCGCCCCCCGCACAAGAGATAGTGCCTCTATACTACATAATCTTGAACACTACAATAGTGCTCAAGTATTTATACTAGTAAAATGTTTCATTCACTTCCAATGTGGGAAGCCCAACTTTGGAAGTCACTTAACCCTTGCAAGCGAACTTCAATTTGCTTTCAATGTGGTATAATACTTTTTGCCATTTCAACTTACTCACTTTTAAGCATTAATATCTCATTCATCCATAACTTATTTGGACAAATAAATACTTGCTTTCATTCTTTTCATGGAGTAGAACACAAACCCAAAACCAATTTGTAATTGACAAAATTACCTTAAGGATATAACTTACAATTCCTTCGAACGAACACATTTTCAACAGTAACATGATTTTCCTTCCATTGCACTGAAAATCTTAAATCCTTCGCAAACTTTGAACTTGCTAACTTGAGTAATAACAATCATCCAATAATGCAACATAATGAATTCCGTAAGTAACATGTTTACTACTCCCCGTTTCATGTCACTTGAGACTTATTCCTTTTTCGTCGGTTCCACGTGACTTGAGACTGCCCAAAATGGTAAAAAATCTTTACTATTTTTCCCACTCATTCTCTCCTACTTTACTTTTACACTCACAACACCAATCAACTTACTATTCTCCCACTCATTCTCTCTCCTATTTAATTTTTCATACTTATAAACACCTCCTCTCACTATTTTTCTCTCTTACTTTTCTTTAATTTTGTGCCAAAATTTTTAGTCTCAAATCACATGAAACGGAGGGAGTATGTAAACTAGAAGATGCCTCTTTCTTCTACGTTAAAACTGAAAAAGACTCCTTGACCACGCAGAACTCATAGAGACTAATCAAATTAGTATTCATGTTATAGGGCTTTTAGCAGCTTTAAAAATGCACTAGACACCTATTGAGTGATACTCCCTCCGTCCCAAAATGATCTTCCTATTTGTCATTTTTCATTGTCCCTTAAAGTTCTTCTCATTCTACAATTAGGCTTAAAAGTGCATAAACAAAACATAACTAGCTAGTGAAGCAAGTGTTCATATCCTAAAAAGTTTGAATAGTCAAACATGAAGATCATTTTGGGACAGAGCGAGTATATTCATTACAATACTTCTGTTTCAATATGACATTTTAAATTTGAAATATATTGTGGTTTTTTATTTTGCCTAAATTCAATAAGAATTTGTATTCATTATGCTATTTCATTAAATAAAATATTCAGTTTTTAAAATACATTATTAGCATTTATCAAAGGTCACTAAAGTTAAAAAATAAAAAATGACAATATTTTATGAAATGGAGATAATATAAAAGAACACAAATAAAATATATCGACAATCCTACACAGTTTAATCATTGAGTTATATTATTATGAGAAGTTTGGAAGTACTTTGTAACGATTAAGTAGTTTAAAGAAAAGAAAGGGACAATCTTTTGAGTTTTCAAGTTTCCCAATTGCCTAAAAATCTGTAAGTATAGAATAAGTAAACGGCATGGAAGCATAATGTTGAAGAATGATTGATATAAACAAAATTGACAACATACAACCAAATGAAAATAAAAATGGCGGCCTCATCATTATTCAATATGGTACTCCTTAATTCCAAAATAAGTGTCACTCCCTCAGTCTCTAAGAGTAAAGTCATACATAGGAATATCACTGAGTAAATAAGTAAGTGTGTAGAGTATAGTTTATTTATCCAAAAACCCTATTCCTTGCGCAAGTGGGTAAAAGTAGGTCAAATTTTTTTTTTTTTTTTTTGTGTGTGTGTAATAACACAAGTAGTATAAGGAAAATCATTTATTCTTTTGAAATCCGAAAGTACATTGAAACCAATAACGTTTGTACAAAATGCTTTACTTGGACACACAATTTTCAAAATTCCTTAAAAGACCTTTAGAAATGTTCCCCCAAGCCCCCCCAAAATGTTCACATCTTTGCTTAGATAGAGAAGGGATGGTCTTGGTGAATCAATCCTGAGTTGGAATGGTGGGTGATGGTTAGCGTTAGATAAGAAGACATTAGTGCTTCCTGTGTGGGATGAAGAGAGATGGTGGTGAGATCTATATCATATCTGTGATGAGCTGCCAGATCTGAAGAAAGACGAAGAATGCACTAGAGAACGCACAGAGAATGAGAGATGAAGGGGAGGGTTGGATAGATGGGTAGAGGGTCTTAGAATTAGAGATGGGGTAAGAAGTACGGAGAGGCCAAGCATGGGCTCTGGACTAGGCTGCAATCGAATGTGTTGGAGGTTCCACCTTAAAACTAATTGGTGCTAAGGAGAGTAGCTCATCAAGTCTATATACCGGTACATGTTTCTCTTTTTAGTAGATGTGGATAATTGTCTAACAAGAGAGGATTGCTTTAGAGAGAAAGACATGGGTCATATTGTTGTGGAGGAAGAGAAATGTGTGTTGTTAGGGCTTTGGGATAGTAAGGTATTTTTGGATATCGCAAACATAATAATGCTAGCTAGAGGCTTTTGGGAATTAAATTTTCACCATTGGAGGCGACATGAAATAATGAAACGGCTTTCGAGTTTCTAAGGGAATAACTCATCTTTATTCAGGGAAGATAGTAAAATCTAGATCCTTTTATAATCAAGCATAATCTTCAGTTTAAATATAAAGACAAGTTAGTTGTTGAGTCAGTCTTATTAAAAACATGTTTTACATTATCAGATTTTATTTTAATTCAGAAAAAAATAAGTTTTACACTAAATCGAGTGTAAAAAATTTCTCGAAATTTTCACATACTAGTTATTATGGGCAATCTTTCTGGTGTATAAA